>JAURVB010002553.1:0-13093 GCA_033002965.1 Piper betle | reverse complement strand
TTATAGAGACTAAAAATTATAACAGTAAACTAAATCGTTAAGATCGTGGTTAAGTAATTATCATCGCAAAGGAAAATTAAATACTTGTTTATAATTTAATAAGTATTTTATTATTTTTAAGCGTTAATTATGATTTAGAAAATTAATTTAAAATGTAAAGTAGGATTTAAATGATTATATCACATGAATGATTTAATATTTAATATTGTTGAATTTTAATAGTGATATATATATATATATATATATATATATATATTGTATTAGTCATTTAATTGCATGCATTTTTACTCGAATAAAATTATACTTATGTATAATTTTATATTCTACGTTCAGATTAGGATCGTTAGTCATAGTTGCAGGTTCACTTACAAACTATCGAGGTCTGTATAATTATTTGAAATGTTATATTTTCCTTTTTTGGCAGCCCTGGTCAGCCTAAGCTCAGATTCAACTACCATGCACGGGAACGCAATCAGGCTCAATGAATTGACTTAGTCCGACATGGGGCCGCACCTTTAAAATTACTATGTAGGAGTCTTGGTCGACTTGAGTATCTGACCACCATACGCTGGAACGCAACTGGGGTTGACTCAATTCGGCAAGGCAGCATCCCTTGAAGATTAAATACCTGCCCGTAGGCCGAAGGGGGTGACGGGGCACAGTGGCGCAAGTAGGCTCATTTTGCACTTGTTATACCGAGAAGGCGAGTCAATGGCAAATATCGATAACTACAGGCCGTAGGCTACATAGCGTGTGTGCGCATACATAGGATGGTAGCTGGATGGGGAGGCCACCCCTCCCAGTATATAACGAGCTCGGCATAGGCTCATAACAACTAAAAGTCTCTTGAAATAATAATAGGGATTATCTTGACTTGTTTCATTTAATTATGCGGCTTAGTGGTTTTATCACTAACACGGAATTGCCTCCGCGAGGTGAGCAGCTTTGGATGTTAGGACACGCTTCTCTGGTTTTATCACTCCATTCTATCAATGATTTGATTTCTAAATCGTTAGACGTGTCAGGTGAATAAGTGTCAGGTGGATGATTTATCAGACCCCACCTAACTAGGTCATCTAGTTGATTATTTTTCTAAATTAATAACCCTTGAGGATGAAATCCCTTGAGTTTGTTTTTGAAAAAAAAATTCACCTAAATTTGCCTTCGGGCCTATTATAATAAATTCCGTCCCAACCCTATAAATAATTTTATTGAGTTTTTAGTGAGAGAAAAGAAGCTGAATCGACTCGCACGTACCAAGAGCGGGTGCACGTGCCAGTCAAAGCGGGCTCTAGATTAGTACGTTTACTGTTACATTCTCGAGGGATCCTAATAACTCCACGATTGGGTGCCTCACACCCGGAGGACGCGGAGGTTTACGGGTACTGTTAAATACAGTGTGTGTCTAGACTTACAACTCAAAGAATACTGAAGGTGCATGCCTAAGAGTACTCGGCTTACGTACTCAAGGCTATGAAAAATTTAGAGGTTCGGAGAGGGCTTAGGACAAGAGTTTTCGAGAGTGGGATTAGAAAAGTAAGGTCGAGAGTGGCACAGTACTAGTTAGATTGGGGCGCTGTTGAGTTAGTTGCTCAATGGCTCCTTTGTAGTTGCCCTTATGAGAGTTCTGAGGAAGATATATGATTGTTTGCTTTCCATGAGAGTTAGCCTCTCATGTTTCAGATTGATATTAGTTATTTTTGGACTAGTGACAATCATTGCTGAGATTTTCTTGTTATATATGTAGGTGAGGAATATAAATGAAACATGCCGGCCTTAACGAAGGAGTAGTGATTGCATTGCACACACATACCTGGCGCCGCTTTGATTTTTGAGTATAATGTGATGTGGTTTGAATGATGTTGTGGATATACATGTTTGTGTATATGTGAATGTGTTCGTGAGGCTCGTATGCCCTGATAAAATGTTTGGACTTGTTTTAGAAATGTTGTAGAAATATTTTGGGAAATATTCTAAATGTTCAGGAATGATTTGCTATGCTAAGAGAAAAATGAACCAAATGTGATGACCATGATTTGTAGGTGGGGAGAGACCCTAATTGCGACATGTGTTGATGTTTTGAATCTTATTGTGGTGAAAACTATTATATATATATATATACACACACACACACACACACACACACACACACACACACACACACTACACTACACTACACTACATTACACTATACTATACTATACTATACTATAGTGTGTTTGCTTTAACAAGTCGTTCACTTATTGCACTTTTAGGGGAGATTCTCTCCGTTTTATTCTAGAATTTTGCGTGAATTTTGTTTACTATTTTAATTATTTTTGGTGTGACCATCAGGCATCCTGCTAGAGTTTTACATCTCATTCATAATTGTTTTCGCATTAGCATCGTACTCCATCTTGAGATGTCGAGAGGGTTATATCGTAACTATTTAGGTTTTGGGTCACCCAAATTAATTGGTTTATAAGTAGTTCGATCTATTATAACACTTCAGGTCTAGGGTTGAGAGTGAACTGGATTGGGGTATTTAAATTAATATGGACAATAATCATATATGAAAGATAGAGAAGGCTTAAATCAAATGGGATAAAGTTTGAATGCCTTCTATTTGGGGGCCACCATCTCATCACACTCGACTAATAAATAGATATTTTGTTATAAAAAAATCCTTAGAAAAGCTTTCCAATTATGCATAGATAGTAAAAAATGAATACCCAAACCTAGGGGTGGGCATCGGTCGGACAGACATCGGACGAATTATTGTCCGCGTCCGTCCGAAATTTCGTCGGACAAAATTTGTCCGACCGACTTCGGACATCGAATTGTCCGTCGGGCCCAAGCAGTGTCCGCGGACAGTCCGAAACCCTCTCCGCCGCCGACTGCCTGCCGCCTGCCGTAGGAGGGTTGGCAATGTCAAAGCAGTGACTGGACGGCCGCGGCGACGGTCGCCGGCGGCGGAATCGACGACGCGAGCAGAGGGTATCGGCGGCGGAATCGACGACGAGCGGCGATTCCGGCGTCGTGGAGGCCGGGCGACGGCGGGGGCGCTCGGGGCATCACGGCAACGCCGCGGCGGGGCCTGGCGGCGACGATCGGCGGCAGGGCGACGCGGCGGCGGCGGCGGAATCGACGACGAGCGGCGATTCCGGTGTCGTGGAGGCCGGGCGACGGCGGGGGCGCTCGGGGCATCACGGCAACGCCGCGGCGGGGCCTGGCGGCGACGATCGGCGGCCGGGCGACGGCGGCGGCGGCGGCGGCGACCACGACAAGGGGGCGGCGCGGTTTGGACGGGGAAGAGAAAATGGGTCGGAGGTTTGATTGATGGCAATATCGTAAATAAGACTTGACTCGCCAATGTCTCGAGTCAATAATAATAACTAACTCGGAATAAATCCTAAAAAAATCCATAAAATCAGAAAAAATTCCATAAAATAAAATAAACACTACAACATCATAATGACATTCTATAACTAATAACCCACCCAAATTCCCCGTAACGCGTCCTAACGCGGTAAATGGCCTAAACTAATTCCACGATCAACTATATATAAAATAAAAAAATAATTGGCATACTCTCATATATTCTGATAACTCATTCTTTTCTGTTGTATTCATGATGTTATCATCATATACTTGGGTACGTATGACCCTCATGGCTCGTACACCCGACCAGCGTCGACTCAGTACACATATTCTAAAACATACTCGACTTGAACCGACGATTGAACCGATCGGTTCATAAGCATAAAACCCTGACTCAGATCACTGGTTTTACATTATGTTTATAATGTGATATATTTTTTTCGAAGATGGATCATACAAGTTTGTTATTAAATATCGGACACTCGGTCGGTCGTTCGGTCGGACAAAAAAATGTCCATGTTTGGTTTGTTTTAATTCGGTCGAATTCGGTCGGTCAAATTCGGTCGGACATACTTCGGACATCGGACAGACGGACAAATTCGGACGTCCACGCCCACCCCTACCCAAACCGAATAAGCAATAGTAACCGGATCATTTTGGGTATTCATTTTCATAATGGAAATTTATGCATAGTCACACACTAAAATAATTAATACTCAAATTAAAAAAAAAACAAAAATAATTGGGGAAAATATTAAATTTTGATATAGTGGAGAGCATGTTTAGTAAAAATCAAATTCCTTTCTGAATGAGCAACAACGGTTAAAATTCAATACCTAGTTGAGGGAAAATAAAAGGAACATAGAATGTGGAAACATAATCATGACAGTAACGAATATAAAACAGTCAATCAAGGCAATGAAACTAAGCACATATTTAAACTATTAGTATTCAAACTTTTTAAAAAATAAAAATAACTGAGAAAAAACATCAAATTTAGGAATGGTGACATCAATTACCAAATTAAATAAGCAACGATAATGCAAAAAATTTTGGTATAGAAAATATTAATCCTCAATTTTTTTTCAAAAAAAAAAACTAAAGGGGGAAAATCATCAAATTTGGAATGACAAAAATCAATTTCCAAACTGAATAAACAATGATAAAGCAAACATTTGGAATGGAGAAAAGATCAACGATATATAATGGGGAAGAGAACATGCATAAAGCAAAGAAATATTGATTAGAAACATACCACCATGACTTTTTTAATTTCTGAGGCAAAATTTTTTCGGAGAGTTGAAATTTCTGGGAGAAGTCTCAAGAAATTAAATTTTTTGAAAATCATGTCGTATCTATAAGATGAGATGAGGTGCAGGGTCGTTTGGATAGGTGTCTGGGGAGGGGGATGAATGCGACGTTTAGATGTGCATGGAATGATTGTCGGGGTGGTGTATGAGAAGGTAAGTAAAAGGCGGGGTGTTATGAGCGAAGGATGGGAAGGAGAAAAGGGTGTAGCGTTTCATTAGGGGTGAGGGAAAGGTGGGATAGATGCAACGTTCCAGTGGTGTGCAGGGAAAAGATTGTCGGGCAGTGTGAGAGAATGAAAGGAAGAGGGTGCATTATTTGAGATGGGATGCGGGAGGGGGAAAGGGGTGGGATGTCAGAGAATTGGACTGAAAGAAGTTGGAGAAAGGTGTGTCGCGGTGTGACAAAAGAACGTGACGAGTTTGAATGGAAAGGGTGGAGGAAAGAGGGGCAGGGTGTGACAAAAGAACGCGGTCCATTGGGGTGGACGAATAGGCGGAAATGGCTGATGTTTAAGGAGAAGGCAAGGAAACCTTGAGGATGGAAAAGAAGCCAGGAAGCACCTTAGGGTTCAATGAGAAGCCAAGAAAAGTTGAGAACAAGTCTAGTGAGATTTCATTCGAGCCGTGGTAGGGGATACCGATGCTCAATAATCGTACCCTTATCATCTATATATATATATATGTAGGAAAAGATACCTCGGGGCAACAAGAAAAATTTCTTGCAGTCGCCGCAGCTGCCGTCAGACAGATCTATTTTCTTGAAAAAAAAATTTCCTGTCCTCCCTCCCACTCCCGTCCACGCCGCCACCGCCGTGCTCCCACTGGCGCCCATGCCCACCATTGAGGCAACGCCGCCGCCCTCAGCCCCGTCCGCATCTCCGAGGACCTTCGCCGCGCCCACACTCAACGTGCCATCCGCCATTCCTCCTCACTGCGGAGGCACAGGCCAGGGCCACAAAGGAGCGTGGCGACCTGGGTAGGGCAACGGCAACGAGGGCAAGGGCCCAGTAGATGGTTCAATCATGGGCATGGAGGTGGCGGCAAGCGACGGTCGGGGAAGAGGCAGTAGGCAAGCGATAGCCAGGGAAGAGGCGATAGCAAGTGACGGCCAGGGAAGAGGCGGTAGCAAGCGACGGCTGGGGAAGAAGGCGGCAGTGAGCGATGGCTGGGGATGAGGCGGCCACGAGCGACAGCCAGGGGGGAGGCAGGCTGGGGAGGAGGAGGAGACTCGCAGGAACCAGGCAAGCCTGACCCATTTATATATATATATATATATATATATATATATATATATATATATTATATTTGCCCCAACCACACCTTCTCCTGCCCATGATTCACCCATTTTGATTAACAACTAAAAAACAAGTGATCAGAATTCGTTAAGTGTTGTTTTTATCATGTTTTGAGTCCTCTTCTAACCATTATGGGGCATGTTCAACACATCACCACCAGACAGTCCCTCCCACAGAGTCCTGCACCTCCTATGGGATGGACCCTCTCCCACTAGAACTGATAAATGCCATGTATGATCGTGTCCTGAGAAGATCAGTGCATGAGCATGTAGCGCGGCAATTGATTACAGTCATGGATGACCACACTACATCTCATAATCTTTATCATTATACAGAAGAAGACATGACAGATTTGTTCTTTCACTTGCCCCGAGTTAAGGAGGAAGTGGAGGAGGTGCAACCATTGGAGGTTGATCAGTTTGATCAAAAACCTAAAGAAAAGCAGCCGCCGTACCGAGGCGGTCCCTTTGGCCCGCTGAGATGGCATTGCTGTGGAACGTCTGGATTCAAATGATCTAGTAGTTAACTCACTACCAAACAATCTGGCCATGGAAGACTAGTTTGGGGAATACATCCCTAGCATGTTTAGTAAGGAACTCACATTGTCGTATGACTGTACCATCCATCCTTTGCCACCCCAACGCTGCAACTATCAAGTGATGCACCGAACCATGCATACCGATGATGAGATTTATTAATTTCTCTACAATTACAAAATTTTATGTTCTTATTGTTTTTGGACATACATTAATGGTTTGGATAATTAAACTAATTGGAATGTGAGTTTCTTATATTGGTTTAAAGGGCTTGTGAGAAAGATATTCCCTCTCACGAGAAAACATTCAATCACGTGGGAAGTCACGAAGACATAAAAGATAATCTAAGAGGTATGAGGAATTTGATGAGAATTTGTAGAAAATGAGAAAAGATTCATTGGTGAGGATTCCAATACTTAGGAAGTAATATTTGAACTTGACTCTTCATTTTTAAAAGGTGTTCTATATTTCTAATTTATAAATATATGATTGGACATATATATTGGGTATGTTTTCCCTTTGTGGAAATTTACATAGAGTGTTCTCCTTTAGGGGAGACATGTGAGGTTGCAGATTTAGACAGAACAATGTCACCATTGGTGGTGCATGTGGGAGAAGAAAGAAAACAATGTCACCATTGGTGGTGCATGTGGGAAAAAGAAGTTGTTCGTTGTGAAGAATAAATATGACCACTGTTGCACGAATCGGCCGATTCCACTCGAATCCGGCCGATTTAAATCAGATCGGCAGCATGCCGATCCGATTTTGGGGGCCGAATCGGTCAGCCCGAATCAGTGTCCAACTCGGCTGATTCACTCTGATTCCGACCGATTTAAATTGGATTTTGAATCGGGTGCAAATCGGGAAAAATCAGTTTTTAGGTAAATTACCAAAATGCCCTAGGTATAATATTAATTCAATTATTTAAGTAATAATAACTAATTCAAAATAATTTTTAAAAAAATCTAAAAAATATAAAAAAATATCATAAAATATAATATACATAATAATATCAAAATGGCATTAATATTTAATTTTTATATATTTATTTATGAGTTGTCAAATTATTATATATGACCGATTTGGACCGATTCAATTGAACCGATTCCTGTCCGATTTAGACCGATTCTGATTCCGATTCCGATTTATGCAACCATGAATATGACTTCGGGTTCTTCCACAAGATCAACAATGATTAATTTTTTCTTTCTTTACCTTTTGTCTATGGTTTGTAATTGAAAGTAATGTTATTCATTTGGGTAGAATTTTTCACATTTGGGTAAAGTATACTACTTTTATTAGGATAAAGTTTTTCACATTTAGTAAAACTTTTCTACATATATTAGGTGGAGTTTTCACATATATTGGGGAGTGGTTTCACTCATTAAAGAGTAGTTTTATTCATCTCATGTATTTGGTTATAGTTTTCTTTTAATTTGAAAAGTTTCTACTTTAGATTTGTGTATCATCTATCTTTTATTTTTCTTTAATTTTGGATGTCTAACTATGGACTTTTCATGTACTTATTTTTCATTTTACGACATTTCTTAACTTAATTATCTCTTAATACATGGAAATCCATTTTTTGCCCTTTTCAAAAAAATGTATTGATAGATACTTTGATTCTCTTTATATTTTAAGCATAATGTAACAATCTAACCTAAAGTGTTACTAATAAATTTAAGTCATTTTTTAAAAAATAGTTAACTGAAGTTCTATACTTTATTCTTACTAATAAATTAGATCTTATCTATTAGGTATTGAATATTAGGCTAACTTTGGGGGTTGTACAATCTACTCACTTCAGATAATTTCACCCTCGGTATTGCTACATTGCATGTGGCTAACAACCTTGTTCACGTCTGGTCAAGCCCAATATCTAATATGGGACTAGGTTTACTTTGATAATGTATATAACAACCCGACCTCAAGTTTAAAATATTAGGCCAAAGTAATCTCTTTAAAAATTGTTAACTGAAATTGAAGATCTATAGTCAATTTTAACTAATAAACTAGATTTTATCAAATTAGGTATTAAATGTGGGATTAAATTAGAGTCTTATAATCTATCCATGTTGAAAAATTTCATCCTCAAAATTCCTATACTCAGCCTCTTAGTTCTAGCCTAGCCCACATACAGTCTATCCTATTATCGAATATAGAAATAGGTTGGCTTTGATAGTATATATAATGACAAAGTCCAAAGTGCAACTTAATATGATTAAATCATCTTTTCAAAAATACTTATTTGAAATTAAAAATCTATAATTCATTCCCACTAATAAATCAAATCTTATATATATATATTAAGCCAGTAGTGCATTCATGATTTGGCTAGATTTGATAACTATGTGTAGGTTTGGAGATCATTTCTGAAACATTGTGGAAGGTTATATATTTCATTCTCTGAGTATTACAAACAATGGCATTCTTATATATTAAGTTAACAAAAATACCAATTCATCAACTCACTTTGTAATCTTGTTGTTGTTATAATAATATAGGAGTGGCATCTCGTCCAACAAACTAGCAGCTCCAACGCTAATACTGAGATAATCAAGCAGCAACTTTACGACTTCAAAGAGTCAACTGACATTGTAGGTGTCTATGTTATGCGCATTACCTATCTAGAGCAATAGTTATATACTACAATATAAAAAATAAACCAATACTTGATTTCTGACTGATAAAATTGTTGGATCTATTTAGAGGGAGCAAACTCGGGGCATGGCGTTGGAGGACCTTTATTTTTATATGCACCTCCTTTTAGCTGAAGCTGCGAGGAGGCTCTCCGTCTGCTCGCCTATTATTTAAAAGGTTTGTAGGAGGAGTGGCGTTGTGTAATGGTCCTATCATCAAGTAATAGTATTGTCTTATATATCTTCTCTTTCATATACGTATGTTTATCTTTTTAGGTTTATATAAAGTTGTCAACTACGTAGTCGTAGATGAGATTTAGTACTCATAGTTGATGGTTTTAAAAAATCTATTTTGGCTCTAAAAATTCTTTTAATCGAGCCCATTTTATGGCTACTAACTCATTTAATTTATTTTATCATATACAATCTTTTATATAATCCATATGACCGAAAATAATTATATTTACCCAAATTTGAGATTTCTTAACTATAAATGTCTCGTTAATTTAGTTATGGATGTTGAGTATTTCTCCCATGAAAAATGGCGGCACATGGCGTGTGTGCGCCTTGGTGCAAGGCGTGCTCGTGAGGCACATTCAACACGCCCCATGCCTTGGTGCAAGGGAATTTTGCGTCAAGGCGCAGTAGCGGATGCAACACTTGTTTTCACATATATTTTGGAAGGGTTTTCATGCATAACAGCATCAAAGGCAGGGGGGCATCCTTGTTTTGAGGATTTGCACAAGCGGGGAGAAGGAGAAATCTATGAGAGAAATTAAAGATTGACTAGGAGAGATCGAAGCGGTGATTTGGGCCAGTTTAAATCTGTAAGTTGGAATTTTTGGCACACTCTACATCAATTTTCCCTCTCTAGGTTTCTTATTCCTCGTTTTCCACTTTGATTTGGTGAAGTTCTGATTATTCACCAAGAGTTTGTTGCGTGGTTTAAAAAGGGAAAACATTGTGTACCCATTATTTGGTGAGAGTAAAAGGTTTGAAAGCGGTATCCTTGTCGTTTTTGCCCTCATGTTAGGAGTTTTCCATGTTAGTTCTAGTGTGATTTACTTTTTGTTTGCTACATTTTTGTGATTTGTGATTGAGAATTATCTTGCTTGATTTGCCTTGTTTAAATATAATATGAGATTTGGGGATTTTATGTATTAAAAATCCCAACAAGTAGTATTAGATTTGGGATAGCTAGAAGTTAAATTGATTTGCTTGATTAGAGGGCCTATTTATTTGATTTATTTGTGTTGACAGGATGGATGAGAAAGAGCACAACTAAGTTTTTACTTCCTAAATTTTATGGAAGAAATTGTGTAATGTGAAAACTAAAGATGCATGTCACATTGGTAAAGGATGGCTGTGTAACAGTTTTGACGTGAAGATGCCAGAAACCAATAGATATAATAGATACACAATTTGTTGAGAAGGATGAGATTGCTAAGGCAAATATAATTTTGGCCTTAAATAATAAGGAATTATTAAATGTGTAGACTATTGATATGACAACAAAGAAATTGTGGGACAAACTTCATTAGTTATACGAGGATAAATCTTTGGTGAATAATATTTTTTGAGGACGAAGTTGTACAATCTGAGGATGAAAAATGATGCTGCTATTCATGAGCACCTGAATGTGTTTAATACTCTAGTGAATGAGTTCTTGGGAACACATGTGAAGATTGATGAAGAAAAATAGATTACCTTGCTTCTTTGTTCAATGGTAGATTCATGGGATAATTTGATTATGAGTTTGTCATTGTATTCAACTTGGATTCTATTGTAGCATCACTATTGTCAGAGGAGTTAAGAAAAATATTAGCAGAGCTAGCTTCATCTTCAGGAGAACATGCTTTGGTTATTGAGGGGGCAAATGTATATTTAGGGAAACAAACAATGGTAATGGAGTGAAAAATGAAGTCACACAAAAAGAATTATAGAAAATTTAAGAGGGATCTATAGAATGGCAAGGGAAAGGATCATGGATGATTAAGAAGAAAAAGATGCCAATTGTGTTAGTAATGGGAATGACTTGGTAATCATTACTTCTTGTGATAATAAGTGTTTTACTAAGATGGATAATTCAAGTTGGACTGTGAACTTTGGAGCTTCTTTTCATGCAATAGTACATGAAGAGCTCTTTACTACCAATAAATAAAAAAATTGGGAGTGGTGAAGATGAGAAATTTGGGAATGTGTGACATGGTACAAGCTTGACAACAAATCTATTGTCATTGGGTAGGCTGGATGGTATTGGCTATAATTCTCAGTTTGCTAGAAGAGTATGAAAGTTATCCAATAGAGAACTTGCCACAGCAAAATGGGGATGATGTCATAGTTTATACAGATCACTGGTTCAACATTCATAGTTTATACAGATCACTGGTTCAACATTCCAAGAGTGGAGGTGTTGCGACTCTTAATGATTCTACCAAGAATGTATGACGTCGGCGAGTTGATCATACTAGAAAACTGTGACAGGAAGCGTGTTTCAGATGGCATTCTTGCCAGTCACATTTATGATGGAAAAGGGGTTGTTATTGTGGTGAAAGATGGAATAAGGCCTTACCTAAAATTTGAGTTTATGGGTTAGTGAGGATATTTGAGAAAAAAGTAATGCCAAAAGAGGTGGTGAAACAGGTTCATAGAGTTCCTCCCAAGAGGGTGGGTGAGAAGTGTTAGAGATCCCAAAAACTAGTAGAGAGGAGGGTATGGATAATGCTACTTATACCACCTAGGATTTTACATGTTCCTCAGAGAGGGGAGTTTGTGGAGGTTTCATCCCCCTTCCATGTAAAGGATTTCAAAACCAACCAAAGAGTGCTCCCCTTGGTCCCTGCCCACCCGTTGCTCCAGCTGATCGCTGCCACCCCCGCCCCCACCTCCGGGTGCCCGCAGTTGGCCCAACCACCCCTGCTCGCCCGCTCCCCACACTTCGCCGCCACCCCCAAGTGCCCCCTCCCTGCCGCCCTTCACCACCCCCATCGCCTCCTCGGCCATCCTCCCTCCCGACCGTAGTCGCCCACCCACCCTCCTTCGCCTCCCCCTCACCCCTCCTCCTCTACCCACCCCCCCATCGCCCCCTCCTCCCCACCACCCCCCTTCCCCCCCTCTCCCCTCCCCCTTCCCCTTCCCCTCTCCCCCTCCCCCTCCCCTTCCCCCCTCTCCCCCTCCCCTCCCCCTCCACCCCTCCCCCTCCCCCTCCCCCTCCACCCCTCCCCCTCACCCTCCCCCTCCACCCCACTCCCCCCTCACCCTCCCCCTCCACCCCCTTCCCCCCTCTCCCCTCCCTCCCCCCTCCCCCCTCTCCCCCCTCCCCTCCCCCTTCCCCCACTCCCCCTCCCCCTCCCCTCCACCCCACTCCCCCTCACCCTCCCCCTCCACCCCCTTCCCCCCTCTCCCCCTCCCCCTTCCCCCTTCCCCCCCTCCACCCTCCCCCTCCACCCCCCTTCCCCCCTCTCCCCCTCCCCCTCCCCCTTCCCCCCCACCCCCTCCCCTCCCCCTCCCCTCCACCCCCCTTCCCCCCTCTCCCCTCCCCTCCCCCTTCCCCCCACTCCCCCTCCCCCTCCCCCTCCACCCCACTCCCCCTCCCCCTCCCCCTCCACCCCCTTCCCCCCTCTCCTCTCCCCCTCCACCCCCTTCCCCCCTCACCCTCCCCCTCCACCCCCCTTCCCCCTTCCCCCCTCACCCTCCCCTCCACCCCCTTCCCCCCTCTCCCCTCTCCCCTCCCCCTCCCCTTCCCCCCTCTCCCCTCCCCTCTCCCCTCCCCTCCCCTTCCCCCCTCCCTCCCCCCTCCCCCTTCCCCCCTCTCCCCCTCCCCCTCCCCCTCACCTGAAAGGAAGATTTGTCCCGACGCATGACAGCCCCATGCCAAGGAGTGGGATGTCATGAAAATGCCTCATGAGCACGCCTTATGCCAAGGTGCATGATGTTTGTGCGTCACTATGGAA
>JAURVB010002552.1:0-15805 GCA_033002965.1 Piper betle | reverse complement strand
TTTTTCGGCAGTTGGCGGAGATTTTCCTGCGACTGTTGCCGGCGGCGGCTAACTAGCGGGGTGGTGGTGGTATGGGATCTTGTCGGCACCGGCTCGGTGAGCCTGACGTGTAAAACCCTATGATTCGAATTAGGGTTTTATAATTTGAACCGGTCGGTTCAACAGTTATTTTTAGAATCGCGGTCAAGTTTTAATTATGAGACGACCATTCATTTTTCTCACACAACCATTCGATTTTCTCAACTAACTATTCGTTTTCTTCCCCTAACATCTATATATTCCACACTTTTGACATTGTCACCATTCAGCTGAGCCCATCCTTCTCACCCAGCTTCTTCTTCTTTCCTTCTCTTTTCCCCCACGATCCTTACTCAAGCCGGCCGCAACCATCGTCGCTGTCACCACATGACTGACGATTAGGTACGGAGTAGGAGCTCACCGTTTAGGCACTAAGATACGCTTGGAGCTTCTACCAGGTCCGTTTAGGACTCGCCCTGATTTATTGTTCTATTCTATCGTGATTTAATTTTTACAGATTGTAGGATGAGTTGAATGGTGTTTTATCGGATCCCACTTAGCTCGGCCCATTTAGTTGAATGGTTTTCCAGATTAATAACTCTCAAGGATGAGATCCCTCGAATATGTTTTAGAAAATAAGATCCATCACAAGTTGCCTTTGGGCCTATTTTATAAATCCCAACCCATATTATATATATATATATATATATATATATATATATATATATATATGTAGTTTTCGTGTTTTTTGATAACCGTACTACACGACCAAGCATGTGCCAGTCGTAAGCCGGAACCTGACAACCATGCTATGCAAGTGGCATGTGCCAGTTGAAGTCGAACTACGACAACCATGCTATGCTAGTGGCATGTGCCAGTCGTAAGCCAGAACCAACAACGATGTTATGCAGAGCATCATGTGCCAGTCGAAGCCACCAACAACCATGCTACACGAGTGGCATGTGCCAGTCGTAAGCTGGGAGACTGACAATCGTGCTACGCGAGTGAGTATGGAAGTAAGAAAAAGGGCTTAGGATATGATAGTAGTCCCGAGGGACCAGAAAGTGAAATGAGAAAATGTTAGAGAGGCATCAGCAGCAGGAAATCAGTTTAGTTCAAGAATGATTACAATTCAGTAGATGCCCTTTAGAGATTTACGATCATATGAAAATGTTTTCTTTCATATGAGAGTTTTCTCTCATAATCAGTTTGATATTAGTTATATTTTTGGACTAATAACACTCATTATTGAAGTGTTTTATAATATATATAGGTGATGATCATGAGTAGGATGAGCTAACCTGGACAGAGGAGCAGTGATGCCTCTTGCACACACGCACATACGCCGATCGAATATTTGTTTTGACTGTTTTAATTGTGTTATTATGTAATTATGAACAATGAAAATACTTATGATGAAGATGGTGGTAAGTATAAATGGATTGTGATATTATGATTTGAAATAGATATTAGTGTGCTAGTCGAATGATAAAAGTGAAATGTGAATAGAATGAATAAGTGGGTCGAGACCCAAATGTCAAGAATATTGTGATGTGATCGAATTAAATGTTTTGGCATGTCAACCATGTAGTTGCATGTTAGGTTTATTATTGTGCATCCATTCATGCATAGCAATAAACATCTTTAATCTCGAGACACCGAGAGTAGATCCGCAGGGTTGGGTTCGGGTTAGCCGACCTAACCGGGACAAGTGACATTCCAGTTCGGTTCTGAGTGTACACTGGACGTGGGGTGTTACACGTTGTGTCTACAACATTGACGAGGTCGGCAGAGGTGGCGGCTCGTCGAAAAATGACAAAGCAAGGGCGGTCAGCGATGGGTGAAGAGATCTAGCCGGGATGGGCGGCGTTGGGCTCCGCTCCGGTCGGGGAAGGTTGTGGGAGGGTCGGCAATTAGATGGCGGCGGTGATGGTTGTTGGTAGTAGGATCGGCGATGGGAGCATGGTGCGAATGCTCGGCTTCCTCACCTCGTTGAGGTTGGACGACGGTCAAGAAGGCGTGGTAATGACAACAACAGTGACGCGGAGGTCAGCGGTGTTGGTTGGTGGCTGGAGGCGGTGAAAGAGGGGTGAACCATCAAGGGTTTGGGGGAGAGAAGCGTCAGGAGGGAAAAACAAGTTGGTGGCAATGTCATAAATAAAAGTTGACTCGACTCTGGCTCAAGTCAAGAATAATAACTAACTCCTAATAAATTCTTAAAAAATCTAGAAAAATAGGGGGAAATATAATAAAATATAATGTACACCATAACATCAAAATGACATGTTATATAACTAATAACCCATCTGAACAACTCTATAACACATCCTAATGCATTATTCGGTCTAAAAATACTTCTACGATCAAATCTATAAAAACAAATAACTACATACTATCATATACTATGATAACTCATTTCTCATCATCTTTTTCACGTTATCATTATATAGTTGGTTATACTTGACCATCATCGCTGATAATTCACAGCTGACCTCGACTCGGCATGCGGTTTATGAAGCTAACTTGACTCGAATTGACGGTCGAACCAACTAGTTCACTAATGTAAACTCTGACTCGAGTTATAGGTGTTATAGGCTAACGCCAACCTACATACATAATACAAAACACGTCAGTAATCGGCGGATCACAATTCCCAAAATAACTAATAAGGAAAAATACTCAAATCTGACAAATGTGTAAGAGAGTACCCATAGAATCATATCAAACACACTCCAACAAAGTATCTCACAAAGGCCATAAATGAGAGGCCGCCCAATTGGCCTACCGGGAAGCACCTCCAAGCATAAATAACATAAGTGTCAGAATTATCTATCGATAGAAACATAACAAACAAACATACATAAAAGCCTTTCGGCCCTCTATATTGTAACACCCCGTTTCGGCTCACCGTGAACCAACCCGGAATGTCACCGGCGACCGAACCGTTCGCTAATCTACTAGGTTTGGTTAAGCCGATCCGGATCTGCCCTCGGCGTCTTAAGATGGGGATGCAACCATGAAATGCATGAATGGGAACAATTGGGTTCTAACATGGTCCTACATGCATGCCATGACGTACAAGCAAAACAAAACCATGCAACAACAAGAAATTTAAATAAAAATTCATTAATTTTTTACGAAAAAAATGGACAGAATTTCCCCTAAAAGTGTAATAGGGGCCAACCTGTCCACAACAAGGGTATATAAATATTTTATCAAAATACGATAAAACATAACAATCTACCACGACATTCCATCATTATCTCATTTATTTTCATCTGAGCCGACACTGAACTCCAAGGCTCCCTACTCATTCACATTTATCCGTTCGTTTCATAACAAGCAATTCATCCAAACAAACACATCAAAATTATCATTCACGTAGCATTAACACACCATCATTATACATTACACGCGGCAGGTACATGTGTGTGCGGTTCTGATGCTGCTCCTCTGCAGTCCCGATAGCTTTCATTCCTCGCATTTCTCACCTACATATATATAGAAAAACCGTCAATAACGAGTGTTACCGGCCCGAAAAATAACTAATATCAATCTGGCACAGGAGAGCAAGCTCTCCCGTTGAATCAAAACCATATACTTCCTCAAGAACTCTCATCAAGGCACATATGGGAGCGTCGCGTCGGGCCGTCACCCTCAGGTCAACAGTGTCCCCCTTTCTTTCTCATTCTCATACCTTGGCCATTTCTCTATCTCTTCTCGCATCAAATCTCATACATTTCCACCCTCTACATCTTCCATATTACTCCTGGCCTTGAGCACGAAGGCCGAGCACTCTCAGGCAGTCACCTTCAATACCCTATTGAACCACAAGTCTAGAGATGTGCTGCATTGCAGTACCCATAAACCTCCACACTTCTCCGAGGTTTGAGGAACTCAAAAGTGGAATTGTCCGGATCCTTCGGGAATGAAGTGGGTTCTCCCCAGCTCCAAAGCCCGCTCTTCCGTGCACATGCCCTATAACCCTCATTCCATCTCTCATCGAAAATGCAAAAACTATGCATATATAGGCCTGGGTTGGGATTTAAACAATAGGCCCGAAGGCAACTTGTGGTAGATCTTAATTTCAAAAACTGACTCAAAGGATCTCATCCTCGAGGGTTATTAATCTGAACAAAACTGTTGGCTAAATGGCCCAAGTTAAGTGGGATCCGATAAAATGCCACTTAACTCGTCCTCCACATGATAATCAAATACACAATAGAATAGTGTAAAACAGAGAACGAGTCCTAAACGGACCTGGTAGAAGCTCTAATCAGGTCCTCGCGCCTAGGCGGCGAGCTCTTACTCCGTACCTACACATCAAAACTATATACTAACGCCCGCTCATGATGCAATCATATATCCTATATCATGCATACATTCATCACGCATCAATCAACACACATCAACCTATATCAATTCTAGCAAGTCTACTTAGGCTAGTTTGCATTAGATCATGGTCATTACTTAATTACCCTAATTAGTTTCTTAGCTTCCATTTTTAACATCACTCAATCAAACAAATTTCATATTTTATCCTTAATCAAATCTACATTTATATATATATAATTACAACACACAATTCACCAATCGTGGCATGCAATTCTAATAATCAGTACCTTTAAATAATTAAGTTAGAATAAATTATACCTCGCGCGGTTCGTGGCTCGAATTCGGCACCCTATAGCATCCGAAGTTCGATAAAGTTCGATTGGAGGGATTCGACAGAAGATCAGGTGATTTTCGACGAATTTTGGTGAATCCGGTTTCTCCGGCAACTTCCGGCGACTGTTCAGGCAGGGCAATCGGGGGGTAAGGGTTAGCACCGGCCTGGCGAGCTCGTCCCAATGGTGGTGATGGCAATGGCGACCGCGGTGGCGATGACTGCCAGTGGCGGCGTCGAGTTCGGTCGGGGCGGTCAGTCGCTCCGATCAGGCCCATGGCCAGCTTCGACGGCGGCGCTAGGTAAGGGAAATGTCAGGGAGGTCAAGGGGGTGGTCGTCGAAGTCACAGCGGCAGTGGCGTGGCCTGGACGGCAGCGAGTCGACAAGGGGAGCGTCACGGCTTGTGGGGCGATTCCGGCGTCATAGCGGCGAGACGGTGGCCGGGGTAGGTCGTGGCGGCACAGCGATGGCACGGCGGGGCGGGGCGGCGTTGATCGGCGGTAGTGGCGGCGACCAACATAGTGGGCGGCGAGGGTTTTGGGAGGGGAAGGTGTCGGGAGGGAGAAAAAATAGTCCAGTGGCAATTTCAGTAAATAAGTATTGACTCGATTCCTACTCGAGTCAAAATAATAACTAGTTCGTAATAAATTCTAAAAAAATCTAGAAAAATATGGAAAAATCTGATAAAATAAAACAAACACAACAACATCCAAATGACATGCACTATAACTAATAGCCCACCCGAATATGATCCGACGCGTCCTATTGCGTTATTCGGCCTAAAACTATTTCTACGATCAAACATATAAAAAGAAAAATACTGCATACTTTCATATATTCTGATAACTCATTTCTCACCATTTTCTCGATGTTATCATCATATATTCAGGTACACCTAACTCTCATCGCTCATAACTCACGGCTGGCCTCGACTCAGCACGCGGTTCATGAAACTGACTCGACTCGAACCAACGGTTGAACCGACTGGTTCGGTAACGTAAAACTCTGACTCGAGTCACGGGTTTTACACATATTCTCCTCCATGATACTATTAATATCAATTTATCATGTGTCATGGGGCCCAAAAATTCATTAAAACAATAAAAAAAGGGAAAAGGAGAGTTATCACATAGAGGAGAGTTGGAGGGTGACATGCAAGGTTGATCCCTTTATCACCTCCACCTCTTCTCCATGTCTACCTCCATCTAAAGATGATCATATTCCTAACCCCCTCTCCAAGCCACCTTCATCTATAAATCTGAGCATGGAGGGAACAAGAAGAGCCAGTGTCGAGCCAAAGCAGCTCGCCAAAGCTGCAAGAAGCAGACATTGGGGGAGATGGGCAGAAGAAGAAGAGAAAGAGAAGAGGTGCGACAATTATTGCCATCCACCCACGCTGGAGACTGTTGTATAAACTTTAATTTAACCGAATTATACAGATGCTAAAAACATCATCAACAAAACCATCTTCAGATTAGATCATCAAGAAAATAGAATTTGATAACAGAAGCGTACCTGAATCCATAATAGCAAAACGATTCTTGACTTCTTTAGGTTTTGATCTTCCAAATTCATCACCAGTTCTCCAAAGTCGGAGTTTCAGGATAATGGGATACCATAAAGAAAAACTAGGGGCATATTTGGGGACCATAACTGTATTTATCCTTATAACCGTATTTATCCTTATTTTTCATAATTCCAATTTAACCCATCATAAATTAGAGATAACAAAAACGGTATCTACATATATTTATCCATACTTATCTTAAATATATAGTATCTACACATATTTATCTTAAATATTAATGGCCCATTATTCTTAACTTTAATAGATCAATTTAATTTAGGCGCAAACCTTAATAATAGCATATGATACAATTATACACTTGTATATATACATCCAAAATCCAACAATCTCCCACTTAGACTATATATACAAAGATAATTGTATATTACCTTATGAGCTACAAAATAATATAGGCTATTATTCCAAAAACAACAATCTTGTCCATTATTTAATGTTAATATAGGATCAAGATGATTTTTGTTACATATATCGTAACTAAACCCATCCGTGGTCGCATACATCAATATAATCAAATGACATAGATCAAGTATGAAAGTGTAGCATGAAAATTACATGCAATTTGATCTAAACATGCTTATTTTCAATTGGTCCAACTTAATGAGATCACCAAAAATAGAGTGAAACATAAACCAAATACTGCAATTTAAAATACAAATTTCCACCAAAGTAACATATCATCAAATGATACAAAACCCAGATGAGCAACATGCTCATGAAAGACCTTGGGTGCTAAACGTTTAGTAAGCGGATCCGCAACCATGGAGTTTGTCCCAATATGCTCTATAGAAACTTTACCACTCTGAACTCTTTCTTTCACAACAAAGAACTTGATCTCTATATGTTTTGATTTAGATGAGCTCCTGTTGTTATTTGAATATAATACTGCAGACTGATTGATCATAAAATAACTTAAGTGGTCTTTCAATATTATCAACAATGCGCAGCCCTGTGACAAAGTTCCGCAACCATATTCCATGATTGGATGCCTCATAACAAGCTATGAATTCAGCTGCCATGGTGGAAGAAGCTATGAGTGTCTGTTTAGCATTTCTCCAAGAAATAGCTCCTCTAGCAAGCTAGGTAGACATAGCCAGAAGTGGATCGATGACTATCTTGACATCTAGCAAAATTGGAATCAGAATACCCAATGATCTCAAGTTGATCTGACTTCCGATATGTAAGCATGTAATGTTTTGTTCTCTAAAGATACCTCATGACTCTTTTGGCTGCTATCCAATGATCCAATCCCGGATTACTTAAATATCTGCCCAACATTCCAACAATATACACAATATCTAGACGCGTACATACTTGAGCATACATAAGACTTCCCATTGCTGAAGCATAGGGAATCTTTTGCATTTCCTTTCCTTCTATGTCATTTTTAGGGCATTGATTGAGACTGAATTTGTCTCCTTTAGAAACATGGGTATCTCCTGGTTTACAACCTTGCATGCCAAATCTCTTAAGCACTTTTTCTATATAGGTCTTTTGTGATAATCTGAGTATACATCGAGAGTGATCCCGATGTATTTGAATTCCTAATACAAAAGACGCATTTCCAAGATCTTTCATTTCAAATTTCTTTGATAAAAATCTCTTGGTTTCGTGCAAAAAATCTATATCATTGCTGGCAAGCAATATATCATCAACATATAAAACCAGAAAAATATACTTACTCCCACTAAACTTATGGTATATACAATCATCAATCACATTCATCTCAAAACCGAACGAGAGAATAACTTGATGAAATTTGTGATACCATTGACGAGAAGCTTGCTTAAGTCCATAGATGAATTTCTTTAATTTGCAAACCATATTCTTTGAATCTCCTGATACAAAGTTTTCTAGTTGCACCATATAAATTGTTTCATCAATGTCACCATTTAGAAATGCAGTCTTTACATCCATCTGATGTAACTCAAGATCAAAATGTGTCACTAATGCCATAATTATTCTGAATGAGTCCTTCGATGAAACTAGAGAGAAAGTCTCATTGTAATCGATGCCTTCCTTTTGAGTAAAACCCTTCACAACAAGACGAGTCTTATATCTTTCTACATCACCTTTCGAATCCCTCTTGGTTTTAAATATCCATTTACAACCAATAGGTTTCGCACCTTCAGGCAATGGAACAAGATCCCAAACGTCATTAGCTTTCATGGACTCCATCTCTTCATTCATGATATCAATCCACTTTTGAGAATTAAGAACTCTTCATGGCTTGATGAAAGTTGATTAGATCATCTTCCACCATTCCAATGTTATCCTCATGTTCTTGGAGAAAGATGATATAATCATCTGGAAATTGCATTTCTCTTTTCACTTGTGGATCTTCTCAATGGCATTTTCTCTTGAGGTTGTTGAGTTTGCTCTTCAGGTATAACTTGATTAGGGAGATTCTTGACATTGTCTTATAATTCTGGTATTGTTTCTTGAACAACATCAGGAATATGATCCTGATTATTATCAAGAACAATCATGGGAAGAGAAACAGATTCTTCTTCAAAGACAAAGTCTCTAACTTCATTTCCCCTCCAAACTTAACATCCTCAAAGAACTGGGCATTTCCTATCTCAAAGAATGACCTTGTTGTGGGATCATAAAACTTATACGCCTCTAGACTGTTCAGAGTACCCAACAAAATAGCTGCTAACTGTTCTTGAGTCCAGTTTCCTTTCATTTGGCATATAAGACCTTGCCTCAGCTGGACAACCCCAAATGCGTAAATGCTTAATACTGGGTTTTTTTCCAGTCCATAATTTATAAGGGGTCTTAACTGTTGCTTTTGTTGGTACTCTATTAAGAAGATATGTTGTTGTCTTTAGTGCCTCACCTCAAAGTGAATTAGGTAAAGTAGTATGAGCAATCATACTTCTCACCATGTCTTTTAATGTTCGGTTTCGTCTCTCAGCAACACCATTCATGCTAGGAGTACCTGACATTGTGTATTGTGGGACAATTCTCGTACTCTTCTAGGAATTTGGCAAATGGTCCTAGACGTTGTACACCTGATTCATCATATCTACCATAGTATTCACCACCACGGTCAGATCTGATAGCCTTAATAGTTTTGTCAAGTTGGTTCTCAACTTCAGCCTTATATGCCTTAAACATGTCCAATGCTTGAGACTTCTCACGAATGAGATAAAGGTAACCATAACGAGAATAATCATCTATGAACGTAATAAAATATTGTTGACCATTCCAAGAAGCCGTAGGAAATGACCCACAAATGTCCGTATGTATTAGTTCTAAGATGCTTGAAGATTTATTGGCACCTAGTCTCCTTATATTTGTTTGTTTTCCCTTAATGCACTCAACACAGACTTGAAAATTTGATAAATTAAGAGAATCAAGAATTCCATCTGACATAAGTCATTTAATTCTTTGTTTAGAAATGTGTCCTAAACGCTTGTGCCAGAGTAAAGCAGAATTCTCATTGGTTAATTTTCTTTTCGTACCACGTAAACCCACATGCAAAGTTTCATTAAAAGATGCAATAGTATCAAGTAAATATAGATTATCATAAAAAGATAAGGAACCCATACCCATAATATTTAAATTTAGAAAAAGACTAAACTTATTATTTCTAAATGAACAAGAATAACCAAATTTGTCCAATATAGAAATAGAAACCAAATTCTGTCTAAAAGACAGTACTTCATATGTCTCTTTGAAATCCAAATAATATCTTGTCTTCAATAATAATCTAAAAGTCCCTATTGCTTCAACTACAACTGATTTGCCATCACCCACATAGATGAATCTTTCAACTATCATTTGGCTTTCGGCAAACTCAGGCAACCATGCATTGACACACTTATGTGAGTAGTAGTACCTAAATCTAGCCACCAAGTGTGTATTGGCACTGAAGCTAAATTAACCTCAGAACAAACAAAATTAAGAAATATGACCTTTCTTTACATGCCAAGCGTGATACTTAGTGCATTCCTTCTTAATATGTCTAGGTTTACCACAAAAGAAACAACAAGAAGCCCAATTTTCTTTCTTTTGTTGTTGCTTGTGAGAACCATTACCAGCTTCCTTAACCCTCTTTCTTTCCTTATTTTTGTCCAGATATGTAAAACCTGTGATTCGAGTGATGGTTTTATCGTCTTAACCGGTCAGTTCGATCGTTATTTTTAGTCGAGTTACGTTTTAGTTATGAGAAGAACATTTATTTTTCTCACCGACCATTCGTTTTCTTCCCCCTTGACATCTATTTATTCCACACTTCTAACACTGACACCATCCAACCACCACCATCCTTCTCACCCAACTTTCTTCTTCTTTTTCTTCCGTCTTTTTCCCCCATGATCCTCACTCGAGCCGGCCACAACCTTGTCACCGTCGCCACATGACTGACGATTAGGTACAGAGTAGGACCTCACCGCCTAGGCTCGAAGACATGTTCAAAGCTTCTATTAGGTTTGTTTACAACTCGTTTCCTATTTTTCGCTCTACTCTATTGTGTATTGTTTTATTATTTGCAAGACGAGTTAAGTAGCGTTTTATTGGATCCCAATTAACCCGGGTCATTTCATCAATCAATCTTCCGGATTAATAACCCTCGAGGATTAGATTCCTCGACTATGTTTTCAAAAACAAGACCCACCACAAGTTGCCTCGGGCCTATTATATACATCCCTTCCCAGACTTATATACAAGTAGTTTTTGTGTTTTCAATAAGAGGAAAATACCAACAATCGTACTACGCGAGCGAGCATATGCCAGTCGAAGCTGGGAAATATCGACAACCATATGTGTCAATCAAAGCTGGGAATACAAACAACCATATGCGCTAGTCGAAGCCGGGAATACTGACAACCATATGTGCCAGTCGAAGCTGGAAATACCAACAACCGTGCTATGCAAGTGGGTATACAGAGAGGGCTTATGATATGCATCAGCAATAGCAGATCAGTTCAGTTAGATATGCTTTCAGTTTAGTAGATGCCCTTCAAAGAGTTCACAATAAAAAAATTGTTTTCTTTCATATGAGAGTTTGCTGTCATAGCCAGTTTTATATTAGTTATGTATTAGACCAGTAGCACTCGTTATTGATGTATTTTTATAATATATATAGGTGTGGAGCATGAGATGGATGTGTTAGCATGTACAGAGGAACAGTGACGTCTCTTGCACACACATGTCAGGCGATAAGATGTTAATGTTTAGTTTATGTTGATATTATATTAAGAATGATGTGATGATGTGACATTTGAATACATATATTTTAGTAAATATATTTAGATATTAAATAAATACAACAATTAAGCCCTAGAATTTGATGTGAAAATTGATTAGAATGCTCAAATGGGTCGAGACCCAAGATTCAGGATATTTTATTTAGCAGATTAGAATCTTATGTGAATATCAATGCGTGATATATATATACATGTTGATTTGACAGGGTGACCCTTAATTGCACTTTTAGGGGAGACTCAGTTCGTCTTATTTTACTAATTTTATCTATTTTCATCGGAATTATTTTGGTATGTGAATTGGTTGACATGTCATCCATGTAGTAGCATGTTAGGTTTATTTAGTGCATTCATCTATACATAGCAATTGACCTCTTCCATCTTGAGACACCGAGAGTAGATCCTCAGGGTTGGATTCGGGTTAGTCAGCTTAACCAAGACCAGTGACATTCCAGTTTGGTTCCTGAGAGTGAACTTGATTTGGGGTGCTACAGTTTTGGTATCAGAGCAAACTCTCGATCAATTCAGTTGGAAAATATTTTTATGCGTGATGTGTGTGCAAAGAGTTCGCCAAGTCTAGCTAGCAGGTATATATTTCTATCCTTGTTGTCATTGATTTACATATTTCTCACCAATGGGTAGTGTGGCAATATTTTTAGTATTGGATGAGTGAGTAGGGGTAATCACGGTAATAACTCGAAGTACACTGAACAGGGTTCCATCGCCTCCTTCTCCCAGACAAGCTAGTCCTACTTATGTTCATCACAAGATGGTGTCTAGCTGTTCTAGAGCCACACCGCCACCAAGAAATCCCACTGAGCAAGGCTCAGTAAGCAGCCATAGTAGTGGAAGCCACCACAGTACCTTCAACAATATCAATCAAATTGGGGGACACAACAGAGGTATGGGATAGATGCTCCAACAGCAATGAGAGCCATGGATGGACAAGTTCAAGAGAACACACACCCAACATGTCAAAACTATGGATGCCGTCACGGAGGAATATGCAGAGTGGGTATGGACGTATGCTTAAATGTGGTCAACTAGGACATCGAAAGCGAAATCTCCTTAATTTAAAATTTTGAGGATGAAATTTTATAAAGAGGGAAGATTGTAAAACCCGTGATTCGAGTTAGGGTCTTATAGTCTGAACCGGTTGGTTCAATCGTTATTTTTACTTGAGTCACGTTTTAGTTACGAGATGACCATTCGTTTTCTTCCCCTTGACATCTATTTATTCCACACTTCTAACACTGTCACCATCTAGCCACCACCATCCTTCTCACCCAGCTTTCTTCTTATTTTTCTTCCTTCTCTTTTCCCCACGATCCTCACTTGAGCCAACCACAACCTTGTCACTGTCGCCGCATGACTAACGATTGGGTACGGAGTAAGAACTCACCGTCTAGGCTCGAAGACACACTCAGAGCTTCTATGAGGTCCGTTTAGGACTCGTTTCCTATTTTTCGCTCTACTCTATTGTGTATTTTTTTAATTGAAGGACGAGTTAAGTGGCTTTTTATTGGATTCCACTTAACCCGGGTCATTTAATCGATCGATCTTCCGGATTAATAAACCTCAAGGATGAGATCCCTCAAGTATATTTTCAAAAATAAGATCCACCACAAAGTTACCTTCGGGCCTATATACATCCCTTCCTAGACCTATATACAAGTAGTTTTCACGTTTTCAATAAGAGGAAAATACCAACAATTGTACTACACGAGCGGGCATATGCCAGTCAAAGTTGGGAAATACTGACAACCATCTGTGCTGGTTGAAGCCAGGAATACCGACCACCATATGTGCCAGTCAAAGCCGGGAATACCGACAACCATATGTGCCAATTGAACCCAGGAATATCGACAACAATATGTGTCAGTTGAAGCTGGTAATATTGACAACCATATGTGCTAGTCGAAGCCGGGAATACCGACAACCATACGTGCTAGTCGAAGCTGAAAATACTAACAACCCTGCTACGTAAGCGGGAACGTCCCAGTCAAAGCTGGAAATGCTGACCACCATATGTGCTAGTCGAAGCCAGAAATACCGACAACTGTATGTGCAAGTTGAAGCTAGAAATACAGACAACCGTATGTGCCAATCGAAGCCAAAAATACCGACAACCGTGCTACACAAGCGGGTATACAGAGAGAGCTTAGGATAGACATGTAGTCCCAAGGGACAAAATAATGAAATGAGAAAATGCCGAGAGAGGCATCAGCAACAACAGATCAGTTCAGTTAGAGATGCTTTTAGTTTAGTAGATGCCCTTCAGAGAGTTTAGGATAAAAAATGTTTTCTTTCATATGAGAGTTTGCTCTCATAGCCAATTTGATATTAGTTATGTTTTGGACCAGTAACACTCGTTACTGACTTATTTTATAATATATGTAGTTGAGGACCATGAGATGGATGTGCCAGCCTAGACGGAGGAATAACGACGTCTCTAGCACACACATGTCAGACGATAGAATGTTAATGTTTAGTTTATGTTTACATTATATTAAGAATGATGTGATGATGTGACATTTGAATACATATGTTTTAGTAAATATATTTAGATATTAAATAAATAGAACAATTAATCCTTAGAATTTGATGTGAAAAGTGATTAGAATGCTTGGATGGGTCGAGACCCAAGATTCATAATATATTATGCAGCAGATTAGAATCTTATGTGAATATCAATGCGTTATATATATATATATATATATATATATATATATATATATATATATATATGTATGTATATATAGAGGGGTGCTATGGTGCACTGCAAGCTTTTTGCAGCGCACCATACGCTGCCGAACGAGAGCCGTTGGATATATATATATATATATGTATATATAGAGGGGTGCTATGGTGCGCTGCAAGCTTTTTGCAGCGCACCATACGCTGCCGAACGAGAGCCGTTGGATCAAAATCCAGCGGCTCTCATTCATCTTCTAATTTTTTTAGATTTGGGACCCGATTACCCGCCCGACCCGCCTGACCTGCCCGAACTGGCCTCTTGCTCGCGACCGCGCCACCGCCTGCCGCCGCGGCCACGCCCCTTGCTGGCGGCCCTGCCCTACACCCCCTCCCCTCACCCAGCCACCGCCCGCCGCCGTGGTCCCCGCCCCCAGCCGGCGCCTGCAGCCATCGCCAGCCCCCCCGCCACCGCCCGGGCGGTGGCGAGGGGGGTGGCGGGGGCGCTAGCCGGGGGCGGGCGGGGGGCGGAGAAGGCGTGGATCGGGCAGTGGCGGAGAGAGGGGGGTTGGCGATGGCTGCAGGCGCCGGCTGGGGGCGGGGACCACGGCGGCGGCAGTGGCAGGGGGGAGGGGGGTGGAGGGCGGGGTCGCCGGCAGGGGTTGCAGCCGCGGCGGTAGGCGGTGGCAGCGGTCGCGGCGGGCGGGAGGTCCGGTTCGGGCGGGGTAATCGGGTCCCAAATCTGAAAAAATCAGAAGATGAATAAGAGCCGCTGGATTTTGATCCAACGGCTCTCGTTCAGCAGCGTATGGTGCGCTGCAAAAACTTGCAGCGCACCATAGTTTTTCTATATATATATATATATATACATGTTGATTTGACAGGGTAATCCTTAATTGCAATTTTAGGGAGACTTATTTTACTAATTTTATCGATTTTCATCGAAATTACTTTCGTATGTGAATTGGTTGACATGTCAATATTGTATATTTTTTATTTTTAACCAGATTGACGAGTGTGTTAAATATTTCGCTAACCCATCTTTGATGCATGCGAGAAGCCGGCGAGGGAGCTAATGTTCATACCTATTATCATGTGTCATGGGCCCACAAATTTATTAAAAAATAATTTACAAAAAGAGAGAAAAGTGGGAAAGGGAGAGCTATCACGTTGAGGAGAGTTGGAGGGAGAGATGCAAGCGTGATCTCCATATCATCTCCACCTCTTCTCCATGTCAATCTCCATCTAAAAATGAGCACATACCTAACCCCTTCTCCAAGCCACATTCATCTATAAATACCCTCCTCATTGTTGAGCCCTTTGGCCCTAAAAAGGACTTGTAACAAGTGTCACGGGCCACTTTTAATCTAAAAGTTATTTCAAGAAATAAGGCTTTCCCATTAGCTATTATGCAACTCTCTAACATCATCTACGACCGATATGGGAGAAACCCAATAACTCCCCTTCACATATCGGGCGACCTCGAAACCAACATGTCTGTTGGTCTCTCATTCATCAGACGGAACTCACACATTGGGCGATCCCGAAACCAACATGTTTGTTGGTCTGGTCTGTAACACCCCGTTTCGGCTCACCTATGAACTGACCCGGAAATGTCACCAGCGTCC
>JAURVB010002551.1:0-13209 GCA_033002965.1 Piper betle | reverse complement strand
GTGGGAGGTCAGAGGTCGGAGGTCGTCGATCTCCATGGCCAGATTTCGAAAGTGGTCCGTGGGCGGCAATTTTTTAGACAGGGAAAGACGGTGCCCCGCCAGGCGGCAGGGTAGCAGCCACGACGCAGCCTATCTTTGCCGACAACCCTCTCCGAGCGTCCGTTGGGCCGGCCGAGGCAGATAGCAACGGCCGGCGGCTGAGGGTGCAGCAGTGGGGCGGCGAAGGGAGGGACAGGGTGGGGCTAAAGCATTTTTTCTTTTTTATCGTTGGATGAGGTTTTTAACGGTGGATGTGCAGCACAGCCACCCCAGCGTTATATATGTAGGAAAAAGCTGGAGTTTAATCTTGGCCGTTGGATTAGCATCCAACGGCCAAGATAAAAAAGGTGGGGGGTAGCGCCGCCGCCCGCGTGGCGGAGGGAGTGGGAAGGGTGCCCGACCCGGCAACGGCAGGGCGGTGGTGACGGGGGACGGGGGGCACGACGTGGCGGGGTGGCGGGCGAGGCCAAGGGGGGATGCGGCGGGGTGGCAACGGGGGCCGAGGGGCGCGGCAGGGTGGCGGGCAGGGGCGGCAGGGTGGCAGGCAGGGGCCGAGGGGGGCGTGGCGGGGGCCGAGGGGCGTGTAGCGAGGGGCGACGAGCGCGAGCAGGGTGGCGGCCAGGGACGAGGACAGGGCCGGGGACCGGGCGTGCGCTGGGGTGGCGGGCGGGGGACGAGGGCATCGCCGGCGGGGTGGTGGGCGAGGGGATGGGGGGGGCATCGTGCGGCGGGGTGGCGGGCAGGGGACGGGGGTGGCGGGTGGGTGTGCCGGCGGCGAAGTGGCGGGCCGACAGGGAAAAGCGGGGTCGCTCGTCCCGCCCGTCGCCGCGATGTCGTGCTTGTCTGCCCCGGCGGGCGCGGCGGCGGGTAGGTGCGGTGGCATCGCGTGACCAGGGTGGCGGCGACGCGTGGCCGACGGCGATGTAATTTTCCAGCCGTTGGATTAAATCCAACCTTGAGAAGGGCATGTTTCGCCGTTTGATCACCGCTGATACGGAACAACCATCTTGGCCGCGCTGTAACACAACCCCCCACCTACATATATATATATATATATATATATATATATATATATATATATAATAAAGTGTTAGCGAGTCAGGGGCAAAACATTTTCTGCCCCCAACTTGATGTAGGCTATCTAATTACAAGGACGGCCCAATTCTTTTTTAAAGAACTAAACTCCCCCAATGATGCCGGCGGCCACCATCCCGCCGTGGATGCCCCTGTCGGCCCTTCACGGACACCCCGCTGGCCTACCGCAGATGCCCCTGCTGCTCTGCCATAGACGCCCCTATTGCCCTGCCGTAGATGCCTTGCCGCCCTACTGCGGACACCCCTGCCACCCCGCCACAGACACCCCTTCCATCCCGCCGCAGACACCCCTTCTGTCTTGCCGCAGACACCCCCCGTTATCTTGCCGTGGACACCCCCGTCGTCCCACCACCACCGCCACCCCTCCCGGTCCACCTCGACTCCACCCCTCCTCTACCCTGCTCCTCTCCTCCCCCGCCGCAGAGACCTCAGTCCAGCGGCGACTATGGTGGGATGGCAGGGTGGAGGGGAGCAGGGAGGAGGGGCATCCACAGCAGAGTAGGGGGATCGGCGAGGCCTATGGCGGGATCTTTGGCCGCATGACCTGATCTAGCTGCGGCCGGATTTTGTTGGTGGGCAGCCAAACAAAGTGGCCCACGACCTGATGTGACCGACAGCGGCCGTGTTTTTTTTGAAAAAAATAGATCTAAGCCATCCTTGTAGGCGAATGGCCCAGATCAAAGTTTAATTATTATTTTTTGAAAATAATAGATCTAGGTCGTCCCTTGTAATCGGACAATCCAGAATAAAGCTCGGGGTAGAAAATTTTGTCTTCCCTAGGCTCACCTCAGCGCCCCTCATATATATATATATGTGTATGTGTGTGTGTGTGTATGTGTGTATTTTGTGGTCTTAGTCCTCACTCATTAAACTATAGTGAAGTCAACTTAAAGTTGACTTGACGTGTAATCGGAGACTTTTAAGCACTTTTTTTAATCCAATAAATAAAAACTAGTATAATATGCCTAGCTATATCATACTCTCTTTAACACTTGAAATTGATAAATATATAACTTCTATTACTTTCATTTAACTAATCTAGAAAAAGTAATAAGATTCTAGTAGTTAGACGAGAGAATTCACTTGGTTCGGTTGTAACACTCTAAATCTGGTTCATTTTCAAACCGAACTAAATTTATTACAGTAGATCAAACCAACTTTTATTTCAATATATGTTGGTCGACCCAAACCTAAGTGGAATGGACCTATAACCTCTTGGTGTCTTAAGACATAAAAATACCACCAAAATGTGAAATGTAAACCTTAGCAGGATGCTACGTGAGCTTCATGATAAATAATCACATTCATAATCAATTAAATTATGATAAAATTATAAAAAAATTTATCCTAAAACAGATAGAAATTTTCCTAAAAGTACAATAAAGGGCCAACATGTTTAACAATTATTTTATTACTAACACAATATATATATTAAAACACAATAAAGTCAAGAACACAATAAAATAAAAGTCATAAACTGAATCTTGACCCATCTACTAATCATATCAATCGTAATTACTAAACCATTCTTTGAACATTTTCAACATAATCCCAACACATCACAAAATACTTTGTCATAACAAAATCACACGACTAATATGCATCGCGCTAGATATGTGGGTGCAAATAGCAATCGCTGCTCCTCTATCAAGGCCGGTGTGTCCTGTTGGGCCCTTTGGACCCCTAGACTCTCTTAAACCACTGTTGGGCCCTTCGGGCCCCCAAAGAGGACTAAACCTTGAAGCACTGCCGGTGTCTGGGCTTTCTCTTAATTAGCCGCTCAAAGTGAAACTTCCCAGTAGCCTATATACAAGTCATCAATAACTTCTATGACCGATGAGGGATAAGCCAACAAATCCCCTTCACACATTGGGCGTAACCCGAAACCATCATCGTCTGACACACTCTCCTTATGTCAGACGGTACCCTCTCTCAAATCATCAGGTGGAACCCATGAAGGAAACAACAACAATCGGTGTAAGCAACTCCGGCTCGAACTTGCCTCTAATACTTCTTGTTAGGCTTTGACTCTACAACTCTAAAACCACTTGTTGGACCCTTCAGACCCCAAAGGGACTTTAAAGCAACTGAGGAAACTTGCAATAGGTGTCCCGGGTCTCTCTTAATCTAAAGATAGCTCAAGGATATGGCTTTCCCATTAGCCTTATACAAGTCATCAACAACTTCTATGACCAATGTGGGATAAACCCATCATGTCCCTCTCCTTATCTTCGCTAATTATATAATAGAAAAAATCAATAACGGTTGTCACTATTCCGAAAATAACTAAATATCAAACAAGTAGATGAGAGCGAACCTTAATGTAAATCAAACATCATATAACTTCAGTAGATAACTTTAAGGGCAACTGCTAAGGAGCACCCAGTGAGATGCAGGCTAGATGTCATTTCAAACTGACTATGTATTATACCACTCTCCGATATTTTCTTAAAAGTCCTAGCACTAGGAAAACAAGTAATCTTAAGCCCTCTCTATGTATATTTCTCGTGTTCCAAATCGCTGAAGGTGAGTACTCTCATGCAGTTGCCATCAGTACACTTCGATACCACAGGTCCAGACTTGTGTTGTACAAAATATTACCTGTCTACTCCAAGCCTCTCCAGGTGTGAGGAAGCTCAAGAGCGTGAGTTATCATGATCCCTCAGGAATGGAATGACCCTCTCACTAATCCAAATCCCACTATGACTTATACATGTGCCCTCTCACTGTATGTGCAAACCACTTTCTACATATCTTGGCTCACAAAAAAATCTGATAAAAATTATATTGATAGGGTTGGGAAGGGAATTATTTAAATAGGCCCAAAGGAAACTTGTAGTGGATCTGAGTTTTCAAAAACAATTCGAGGGATCTCATCCTTGAGGATTTTTAATTCCGGAAGAACATTATATTTAAATGACTCGTGTTAAATGAGATCCGATAAAACGACCACTTACACAAGTCATGTAATCCATAAAAAAAAACAAAAATGGAATAGAGTGATAATCAAGAGGTGATACCTAACAGATCTGGTAGAAGCTCAAAGCGCACTTAGATGGCAAGCTCCTACTCTGTACCTACATAAACAAAACTACACACTAATGCCTATGTTAACTATCTAATGCATGATGGAATTGATACACAAAGTTATCAATTAGATACAGTAATGATACAACATGACTTTCCATATCCATAATCTAATTAGTTGTGATGTGAACCTATAAATGTGTGAGAGTGGGAAATATAAGAAGACCATGTCACAATCATGTACAATATGATAATTTGAATTACCCACATGAGAGTAAGTAATTTGACAAATACGTAAGCAACACAAAAATGAGTCTTTACAGTTCAACTTATAAGAAGCCATTCCACAACTAATTATCACAAATACCATAAATAATGTAATGGAGAAATGTATAACTCATCTAAACATAGGAGATATCAATTGAGTGACAATCCAATAAATATAATTCATCCATATCATGAAAATCATTACATCATCATGAATATTATAAATACTAACATCAATATTAGACAATTAAAAAATGAGTTAGATAAGCAAATTAATATCCACCATGATATAACAAAAAGGGATACAATTTTTACATTCTGATGACAAATTAACAATTAAGACCTACCAATCATTACTTTGACCTAGGTGACTACATCACAATTTCTAAATTTATTATCATCCCACATCAATCCTCATCATGAATTAACTTTCTAATCAAATAGATAAGTAACTCACACAATTATAACATTAATACACAACTTCACAATTTTAAACATCATCAATAGCATATTTAATTTTGTAATCTAGTGATTTGAATCATCATTAATCACTATCAATTGTTAAATACATAAAGAAATTTATTAATTAACATACAATTATCACAAAATTACAAAATTTACATATTAACAAAAAATCGCGAACAATTTATAAAAATCATAAATGATATGAATAATTATTAAAATGAACTAAAAAAATTAAAATTGAAAGAGTGAAGGGACATCTCACAGTTGTTTGAGGTAACAATGGTGATGACGACAATGGTTGTGGCTTCAGATAGTGCCGAGGGGTGGCGGCCGTGACTGCCCGTACGTTGAGGAGATGGCTAGGAGGGCTAGGACTAGGGCTAGGATGGGGAAGTGGGTTGGGCGGTCAATGGTCAGAGATTGGCCAAGAGACGTGTTGTCACTGTCGATGGTGGTGACATGCTGTAACTGTCGGCAGCGGCCAAGAGAGAAGGAAGGGGGCTGGGCAGGGTTGAGGAAGGGAAGGGGAAGAGAGGGGAAGGCTTGGTCGAGGTAGTTGGCTGGCGACAGGGAGGTGGTGGCGACATGCGGCTAGTGGCGACCAAGTTGTGGCAAAAGGGTGGTCGGTGAACAAGGGGAATGGAAGGAGAAGGAGGGAGGGAGAAAGGGTTGGGTTCAAGTAAGTTTTAAAAAGAATTATTTTTTATTTTTTATTTTTTAACTTGGCTAGGGTAAGGCTAATTAGGTGTAAAGTGGGTTCTAAAGGCTTCTAAAAAGCTGTCTACAAGCTGTTTAGACGTGTCAATCACGTCATGGACGCGAGTCAAAATGAAAATGAAAATAAAATAAACATAGCATCCACAGAGTGACATGCTCTAAAAACTACTAACCCAACCAAAAATCCTAACCCATGCGTCCTAATACAGTCAACGATCTAAATCTAATTATACGAATCACTAAACAAAATAAAATAAACAAAGCATACTCTTGTATATACTGATAATGTAGCACCCCGATTTTCAGTTCACCTAAGAACAAATAAGAAATGTTACAATAAAGTCTATTCATGTTTAAAGTTGTTAGTCAGTAAGGCTCGATCGATAAAATATATCGAAACAACCTGCTTTGCATCATGAGAATGGAAGACATAGTTAAATATGCGTTAAAACACATCAAATATAAATAAAAGTAAGAAGGAAAATATTTGTGCTGAGCTCAAGTGTGTGTAGCGTTTATCTGTCCTCTTACTAAAGTCGACTCAGGATTGCAAGACCTACATATATAATATGAAATATGTTAGTAACGAGTGTTACTAGTCCAAATTGGCAAATGGGTATTCCATTATCCACTCAAACTTAGGAAACTTTAGAATTGTTTCATATCGGGCGATAAGCAAACATACATAAACAAGTGTTGGCATGCATGCACAGCAAATATCCATATTCATACATACAATGCTTACACCCTCACATCCTCCATATTACACCTGCTATAATACTCAAGTGGCAAAATAAATGGTTAAGTTAGTGCCATAAATTCTAGAAATGTGTTGCATTACGTAGTACACTCATACTCCGCACTACCTTAGGGTTTTAAGGAGTATTAGTGAGGTCTATACATATCTATAAACCGCTCACTCTCTTATTCGTAAAATCCATAAAAATGCACGTACTTATATAATAATTTTAGGGAAGAGGCTTGTATCATATATTTTTGGAGTTTTAGTTCAAAAACCAACAAGGGATCTAATCCTTGTAATTTTATTAAACATGTGTAGACAACACAATTAAATGGACCCACATCGGAGGGATCAGATACAATGCCACTGATGTCGTCCTACGTTTAAAACATGATTAAGCTTAATATGCAGGGAGCCACATAGAGATCAATCAAAGAGAGAATCCTACGGACCTGTGGTCCAAGCTCCAAGCCCATCGACACATCTACGGTGAACTTGGACTTCATAGCCTACATCGAAACCCATTGCTAAGTAAAATAATGATATCTCTATATGAAACATGTTTGTAGTATATGCTCACATCATTAATACATCTTAATAAATAAGACATTGTAAAATAAACTTACAACTAAATATGTGGCACACAAATCGAGACATAATAATAAGTAAATAAATAAATGAATACACTCATAGATAATTAGATAAATAATAAATACATAAAGATAAACACTACTCTAATCATAGAATAATAATATAATTATAGTATATAAATACACACCTAAACATGAGTACACATCAACATATACTTGTATTAGTAAATATATAAACAAATAAATATATAAATATATAATAATTCAATAAATAAATAAATAAATAAATAGTTAATACTCATTAATCATGAATATTAATAATATCATAGTTATTAAATACAAGAATACATAAATAAGTACAATTAAATAATAACATACATACGAACAAACAAATAAATGAATAAATAAATAAATAAGTAATTTAGTAAACATAAATAAGATTAATATTAATGAGTAAATATATCATTATTAATAATAAATAATCATGTAAACATGCATTATAATCAATGAATACATGAATAACAAGATATGAATAGTAATAAATAAATAAATAAATAAATAAATAAAATAATAAATAAACAAAAATAATTATAACTTCCAAAGACGCTAAATAATGTGAATATGCATCTAAATTAAAATAGGGGTTCTCTTTACAGAAAAAGGTGCAAGATCGGGCGAAAATAGTTTGAAAATGACTGAACCGGGTCAACTAAGTTGCACAGAGTCAACTTAGTTTGGAATAAATAAACTACTAGGTTAGGTCACATAGGCTGGTCTGGACTAATGGACACAGACATCGGCTCAGACTGGCGGACTATGGCACAACCAGGCAGACGCAAACAAGAGCTGATGGACGCGAACGAGAGCATGCGGATGCGAACGAGAGCAAGCGGACATGACACGGGCAAATGGGCCAAATGAGGCTGCCAGTGCTCGTCGTCAGGAAATGCTAACAATGCATTGCTGGGGTAGCTGCTGATCAGGATTGATGGCCCATGCGACAATGAACATGATGGTTGTAGCGATTGGTGTAGTCCGGTCGGTGGTTGGCCGAAAAACGGTAGGAAAGACGGCAAAATCACCATGGGTGCGGTGGCGTCCACAACGCTAAGATGATCTCGGCAAGATGAATTTGTGTGGATGGTTTGATTGGCTGGAGGTGATTTGATGACGATGAAAAATGACTCAAAAGGGTGGCGGTGGTGGAAATCGACTGTAAAAACGTTGTCGCAAGTGGCGACTACAACAGTGATGGTGGGTACGGACTGATAGCCAGCCACAAGGTGGTCATGGCCGTACTAATCCGATGGTCGAAGGGGGGTCAGGTTCTCGCCGGCAGTGAGCCAAAGTAGCCGTGGCGCTAAAATGAAAATACCCAAAATCGTCATATATCTCTGGAAATCACTGGGAGGAAGCTAGGGCTGACGTAGGGCAACTCTGATCTAGCCATGTGGCACGATCTAAATGTCCAACAACTTGTGACGTAGTGGGGCCCGTATATTAGGTATGCGTTCTATACATATTGACAAAAAGCTCGGATCGAGACTGTCCAAAGCCGAAACTAATTAGAGTCTTAAAATTAACTCTATAGGCGAGAATTGAGGTAAGAAAGCTAAATATGCCTCAAACCCTGAATTCAATCGGGTGAAAATTTATGACTCAATCAAGTTGGGCCCACAAGGGCACAATCCAGTGATCCAAAATACTTATGATGTGTGCAAATGATATATCCTAAAAATCCCAATGGATAGTAAACACTGCAATGACCTAAATTTAGGCCTAAAACCCTGGCTAACTCATACAAATCATCTGTATGCCTGGCGTATACACTGATAACTCTTGCTCTGATCATCTCCATATCAGGCATACTCAGCCACTATGTAATTGACACTATCATCATAAAATCAGATATACAAGAACCTTTATAGCATGTGCACATGGTCAACCTGGGCCCTACGAATGTGTTCGAAAAGCTAAACCGACCTAAACAAACGGTCAAACCGAGCAGTTGGCGATTATAAAACCCTAACTCAGGTCAAGGGTTTTACGACCTTCCCTCCATATAAAAATTTTATCCCCAAAAATTTTAAATTAATGGGGTCTCCAATGGCTGTAACGTCCCACTAGGGCGGATGTATTTGGCCTTCACTTGCTGACAAACCAAATAACTAGCAACAATATCAAAGACTTCCTCTTTAATTCCGGCCACCAATATGATCAGCGGACATCATGATAAATCTTCACTTTGCTCAGATGCATTGCGCACCTCAAAGTGTGGGCTTCATGAAGAATAATACTGTGACGTCTGGGATACTAAGGGATGTTAGGGATGAAGAGGCGACCTCTCAGTCTGACCAATCCATGTGCATCTCTGGCTAATTCTCAATGAATCCTCTGCTCTAACCACTAACTCAACTGTTCATCCTCCTCCTGTGTGGCTCTAATATGCTCAAGGATATTCAAATGAATTGAGAGTCTTTCCATCATTCCAACTAACTGCCTATGGTCTGTGCTACTCCGAGTTACTAAAATTGTTTTCATCCCTATTGAGCCTCAAACTGGCCTCCTACTCAAGGCATATGCTACTACATTTGCGTTGCCGTCATGCTATGAGATATCGATCTCATAATCGGACAACAAATCTAGCCATCTCCTCTGTTGGCTGTTCAAATTTTTTGTGCAAAGATATACTTTGGACTTTTGTGATCAATCAAAATTTTGATGAATAACCTATAGATATTATTTCTCCACGTCCTGAGGGGGAATATCACTACTGGAAGCTACAGATCATGTGTAGGATAGTTACGCTCATGCACCTTTACCTGACGACATGCATAGCTGATAACTTTATCTCTTTGCAAAAAGACACAACCATGGCCAACACGATACGGAGATGGTGCTCATATACCTCTCTGGATGAAGAGTTCACCAGGATGTCATCTACTAAGACTATCACAAATTCATCTAGGTAGGGACTGAACACTTTGTTCATCAGGTCCATGAATGCTATTGGAGTATTGATCAAATCGAAAGGCAAGATAAAAAACTTGTAGTGTCCATATCTTGTCCTAAACGCTGTCTTCAGAATATCCTCTACCTTAATCCTCAATTAATGGTAACCAAATCTCAAGTTAATCTTTGAAAAGACTACTGCTGAGCTCAACTGGTCAAATAGGTCATTAATGTGGTAAAGGGGATATATGTTCTTGTTGGTCAATGGTTTAGCATCCTATAGTCGATGCACAAATACATGCTCTCATCCTTCTTCCTCACAAACAATACCGATGCTCCCCATGGCAGCCCACTCAGTCTGAAAAACCCTGATTCAGCTGTGTCTCCAACTGCTCCTTGAGCTCTAGGAGCTCGAGTGGTGTCATCCTATATGGGGCCCTAGAGATGAGTTCTGTTCCTAGCATCAAGTCGATTGCAAAATCAACCTCTCTCTTTGGTGGCAGCCCAGTGATCTCCTCTGAAAAGAAATCTGCAAACTCTCTAACTACTAGATCTGCTCAACACTTGGTCTCAGCCCAGTGATCTCCTCTGAAAAGACATATGCAAACTCTCTAACTACTAGATCTACTCAACACTTGGTTTGTCATCTGAACAACTCTGCTCAATCAGTACTAAGGTAGCCATCACTAATTAACAACCCCTGTCCAACTGTTTCACTACCTTTGATCTGCCTTGACCTTGGAAGAAGAAACAAAGCCTTTCATGACAAAAGGTCACCATCTTCCTCCTAGAATCTATCAAGGCTCCTTGTGTGGACATCCAATCCATCTCGAAGATTACATCAAACTCTGTCATCCTGAATAATATCAACCCCGCTACTAATTGTCGCTATTGAATCTCAACAAGGATACTATGCACATACTCGCCAGTAGCTACAACTCTACCAATGTGAGTGGACACAAATAACGAATGTCCTAAATCCTGTATCAAACCTCCAATCCTATCTGTGTATGCGTACGATATAAAGGAACATGTCCAGCCAAAATCAAATAAAAATCGTGCAGGTACGGAGTCAATAGGAAGTGTACCTATCACAAAGACTGTATCCTGTAAAGCCTCAGCGACTGTAGTTGCGTACATCCTCGATGAGTGCTGTTGTGCCAGAGTAGTTGGTACTATTGGTAGTGTTGCTTATCTCAACTCTTAGATCTTGTGTTGTTGGTGCCTGTTGTCTAATCTATCCTACCACTGTAGCCATCATGCCTCTCTGACCGAGACCCCTCTGTTGATATCTTGGTGGCTGCTAACCACCGCCCCTCCGTCCCTAGACTTGGCCTTGGTGGCCTCTCTACTGTTGCTGCAAAGGAGCTGGGCGTGCTACTTGCTATGCCGATGGCAGAAGTGCTAACCGTTGTCGCTGAGCCATTGGACAAACCACTACCCGATGTCTCGACTGGCCATAACTGAAACATGCATTTGTACCAACACTTCCATGATGATTCCCACAAGTTTGGCACAGTGGGTTTCTACCATCCTAAACCTGTCCATGCATTGCCCTTATCACTTCTGGAGCATCTGTCTAATGCCTCTATTGTTCTCCCTGATCAGGCTAATATGGTCGAGGATACTACTATCTCTGATCATTATCTTGGCAACGTCGAGTAGCCAATACTCATTCAGCCTCACTTGTGGCTCACACCATGTCACTGAAGGTGGCAAATGTCCTGCCAATTAATGCCAAGCGAATCTTGTAGTGTAGGCCTTTATAAAAGCGCTCGACTCTCCGTCATTCACTTGACACTAAATCTGGTGCCAACCTTTTCAATGCTCTTAATCTAGCCTCATATTGCATTACATTCATAGGTCTTTGCCTAAGTGTCTACAAATTCCTCTCATTGCTCTTTTTGGCATCAAGGGGAAAGTACTTTCTATCGAACTCGACCTTGAATTCATTCCAAGTGACATCCTGGGGTTTTTGCCTGCAAAGGTGGAGCCCATGACTGAATCCCTTCATGTCATGGCCTCATCCTGAAAGGCCCCCATGATAATTCATACACTGTGCACCATCATGCATGCCATACTCCTGAATACTCCAATAGCCAAGGACATCTATAGGAAAGCTTGCTCTACATCTAGCTTCCCCAAAATGGGTGCCCTCCATTTTTCACAAAGTGCTCATGCAGCCGTTGCTCGACTTGCAGAGGTACAAATGAAGATGCAAGAAAATCAAGAGGAGTACAAGAGAGATTTCCGGCATATAGCCATTTCCGTAGCCCGGGTAGAAGGGACGTCAACAATGGATGCTAAGGTGTGAGGGAGCCTACATTCCCCAAGGGCCCCCTGCCGCCTCCTCCTCCTCCACCACCATTGCATGAGGGGACTATTCCAACACCTCTGATTGCTTGTCTTCAAGCCGAGATGGGCACACATGGTAGTCGTGCCGCAAGAGTTGGTAATGCCCACGGCAGGGACGTACCGCCGAGATTAAGCAGTATGGACCTGAACCCTCTATGTGTCTCAAGACAAAAAAATGCCCGATGCTCAACCAATGCATGAATGAGATGCACAATCTAGTAAGATGCTACGTGCATGTCATGACAATCAGTCATCACTGAAAATCAATTAAATTACAATAAAATTGGAAAATAATTTAAATTAAAAAATTTTAAATCCCGACATGCACATGATAGCTTCAATTAGGCTACAACAACGCATTAGTTATCAGTGTATACGTGAGGTATACATATGATTTTAATAATTTAGCCAGGATTTTAGGCCTAGATTTAGGTCGTTGCAATGTTTCGTATCTGTTTGGATTTTCAGGGTATCTCATTTGCATGTAGCTTAGGGATTCTAGACTACCAAATTACCCCTACGGGCCCAACTTGATGTAGTCGCAGATTGTTTTCCCCTGATCGAGTTGAAGGCTCGAAGCCCATTTATTATTCTTTCTTCAATTCCTGCCTATAAAGTTACTTTTAGAACTTTAGTTAGCTTTTTCTTTGGATAGGCTCAATCTGAGTTTGTAAAGACCCGGAAAAAAAAATTTTCATTAGCTGGTTAAGTATGAATTACCCGGTTAAATTGAAAAGTAATTTCTAATCGGACGATTGTAGTTGAATCAGTCGAGTCGAACACATTAATTATCCATTTAACCATTTAAGTGAACCATACCATTTAAGATGTTGAGTGAAAAGGTTAAGTGAACCGTGTTAATTACCCAATTACCTGGTTAAAGGAATTATGTTGAAAGGGTGCTTCCACAAACCCTAGCCGTCATTTATTCTTCATAAAAGGAAGAAGGGGTCGTTGAAC
>JAURVB010002550.1:0-19086 GCA_033002965.1 Piper betle | reverse complement strand
TTTTAACTCAAATTTGGTTGTAAAATAAACATGATGTGAAAAACTTAAGTAAGGTAATAATAAACGACATAATTATCTTCATTAACTAAATAAAATAAGATTATTGTTAAAATGATAATCTTTTATTAACGGATACGAATGTGGGTTGACTCAATATCTTCAAGTTCTTCAGATTTAAAGTTGCTATGGTGAAATTGTTATCGGAATTAGTCTAATTGTTCGACCCGATTTCTTAAGTTATTTTTCATGATTTTACCGAGATCTTATTCTCGATTAGCGTGTTGTGCGTCTCACGCTCAATTGCCCTAAATCTTTCGAGCATTTCGATTTCTCATGATTAGCTTTTATACATGGGTTGAATCCCGTAAATTTATTTCATAATGTATCAAGATCTCTATCTCGATATCTGTATTTATTTTTACAGAATCTTATTCAGTGATGATAATGCGCTCAATATGATTACGAGTTGTGACGTGATGTTTAATTTTCATCTCCTTGTATGTCATGCCATCTCTCTACATCTAGGATTATTTTTTTGTTCTTGCACGCATACAGTATATATGGTTTGAATAGTGGCTCTACATTTGCTTAGTCGTATGAAGTTGAGTTCACCGAGTTGGGATGTGGAGTAACATCCCCATTCCAGTTCACCAAATAACTAGATCAGAAATGTTACGATTGAGTCGAGTTATATCTAAATCGATTATCCAAAAGACTCGAACGAGAAATGGACTGAAGCAACCCTTTGGCATCTCAAAAAGGAAGACACTACTAAATATACAACCAACACTCAACAATAAAGAATAAATTGATATGTAAAATAACCTAATAAAAAGCTACGTATAATGACATGGCATGCGAACACTCAACAAGCAATAAGAGCCACAATATAAATGGATAAAATGAAGAAATAAATACATTAAACTTACTGCTAAAGCTGAAATTTAAATGTCTCATCAAGAGACCTAATACCATGTCCGATCTGCTCATACAAAAGTTGGTGAGGGCATACATCACAATTGATCAAATAAAATACATATAAACACGCATCAAACACAAATAAAAGCATAAAAGAAAACAACGGCGTGTTGAGCACAAGTGTGCGTAGCAACTAAGTGTCATTTCACCAAAGTCGGCACAACACATAGGTACATATGACCTATATATATAATAGGAAAAACCTCAGCAATGAGTTTCACCAGCCCGAAAAATAGCTAATACAAACTGACAAGTAGAATATGACTTCTAATAGAAAGGAAAATAAATAAATAAATAAACACTCAAAGGGCATCTACTGAGTAGCCATCTAACTGCAAGTGAGATAGCATCCCAAACTAAACTAGTGTTGTGTCACTCTCAGCATATGTCTCTCTCGAAAATATCATATCATTAGTCCCATTCTTGAGAAAAAGCACATATCCTAAGACCTCTCAAAAACTCTATATAACTTCAGGCCTAGAGCACAAAGGTCAAGTACTCTTAGGTAGTTGCCTTTAGTAGCCGCTGATACCACAAGTCTAGACTAGTGTTGCACAAAATAGTATCTGCCTACTCTACGCTTTTCCAGGTGTGATGAAGCTCAAGACATAAAGATATCAAGATCCCTCGGGAATTGAACAACCCTCTCACTAATCCAGTACCTACTGCGACTTACATATGCACCTGCTCACAACATATACATGGTCAAGTCCACCAACTCCCAGCTCATTGAAATTTGATGAAAACTATATATAGGGCTAGGAAGGGAATCATATAAAGTAGGCCCGACGGCAACATGAGGTCGAGCGAAGTTTGAAAACAACACGATGGATCTCATCCTTGAGGGTTATTAATAACAAAAGTAAAAATACATCCAAATGGCCAGCGTTAGGTGGGGGTCAAATAAAACAGCTACTTAGCAAGCCCTACAATCTGGAAATGAAAACCACAATGGAGCATAGCAATAAAGCTGAGAATAATCCTAACAAATTTGACATCCAACCTCCAAGCGTGACGGCACATCTTCGACGAGTTCCAACTTCCAAGCCTACATCGGAGCCCACTGCTCTACAAAAGGCTGACAACTCTATATGAAATATGGTCGTAGTGTGTGCTCACGTCAATAACAACGACAACAATCAACAATACCAAATGAATCAACAAATAAACACTTGGCACGTAAAACAAGGCATGACAAACAATAAACAAACAAATAAATAAAATAATAATAAATAAAAATAATAAATGTATGAATAAACATCATAACAATAAAAAATAACAAACAAAACATGCATGAAAATAAATAGGTAAGTAAATAAAAAATATTTAATAATTAATTAAATAAACTCACTTATCAATAAAAGAATGATAAATAAATAAATAATACATTAATCAAGAAATAATAATAGTATAAATAATAGTACATGAGCTTGAAACTAAACTCAAGTAAATAATAATGCATGCACAAGTAAGCGATTAAACAAATAAGTGGATAATAAATAAATAAGAAAATAATAAATAAACAATTAAATCATTTAGTAAATAAATGATAGTATCTAATCATGATAAATAATAGGATAAATAACAATTACATGAGTATGCAACTAAACACGGATAAATAATAGCATTTGTGCGAACAACTAAATAAATAAATAAATAATTAATTAATTAATTAAATTTGATAAATATAAATATAATTAACATTAATAAATGACAATCAATGATCATACAAGTATGTATCATTTACGACGAATAAATAAATTACAAGAGATAAATCAAATAATGAATAAATAAATCAATCAATAAACAAATAAATAATAAAAAATAAAAGAACTTATAGCATCAAAATTTGTCAAATAATATGAATATCCAACTAAACTAATGTAGGGAGTCTCAAAATATCAGGAGTGGTCAATAAGAGACCAAACCAGCCTAAGAACAGGTGAGCGAGTCTAGGCGAGTTGGACAGAGTTGGGTTGAATAGACTCACTCTGAGTCAAGCTGCCAGTTAAGTTGGACTGGACTCATTGGACACAACGCGGCCAGGCAAACACAGACTGGACTGGACAGTTGCGAATGTGGGTGAGGGCATGGCAGAGCTGGGTGGCATGGGTGAGCTGGGATGCATGCGGACATGCTAGAGTAGGCAAACAGGCGCGACGCGGGCTGGCACTGCCCATCACCCAAAAACGGTCACGGCGGGGAGCCATGCCAGTTGGGATCAATGGGGACAGTGAGGGTAAAGTAATTACGGTGGTGACTTGACGAATTCTGGTTGACGGTGATAGCGAGGGTCAGGGTTGGGTCCAATCAATCAGCCAGGAGGAGGGGAGTTGATCTGGGTGGTTGACCACACCGATGCCGAAAAAAGCCCCGAAAGGTAGTGTCGGCATGGAAATCCTGCTATCAAAGCATCGTTTTTGGTGACAACTGTGGCAGTGCTAGTGATGGAGCTGGGCAAGGGTCGATATTTGTCCGCGAGGTAACTCATAGTGGTGACGGTCCTGTGGTCAGAAGGCAAGCCAAAGTGGTGGTGGCGGCGGCTGGGGTAAAATCCAGAAAATGGGAGAAGGGGGAAACTAGGGCTGATTATGTTCGACCCATATCTTGCCACATGGTGAATTCTAGTCGCTTGGTAGATTGTGGGCCAAGTAGGGTCTACCTATGGTATATACAGTATATACATAGATGGAAAGCTTAAATCAATGCCGACAAAAGTTGAAACTAACTCCAAGCTTAATGAGGACTCTATAGACATAAATTGAGGCTAGGAAATTAAATGAGCCTCAAAACAAGGCCTATAGGGGCAAGCCATTAGTCTAAAATCCCTAAGATGCATATAAAAGAGATACCCTGAAAAAGTCTAAATGGATAATAATTGTAATAATGGTTGAGATCTAGCCTTGAAACCTTGAGCTAATACAAGCAAGAACATGTATACCTCGAGTATATCCTGATAACTCATGTTTTATTGTAGCATAACTAAAGCTATTATTCTAAATATCGGGCATGCCCAGATTCCATAAAATATTCATACGGCCATTTTGGTCCCATACCCATAGTTTCAAAGTTGAACTGACTTAAGACTGGCCCAAATCGAGCTCTAATATGAAGCTAGGGTTTTACACATGAAGCTTGCCTCACAGTTCAGTTGGGACCTCTTTCTCCTTAGCCAGTTGTTTGGCTCTGCGTTGTTTTGTTTTTATATCGTAGAACGTAGTTTGTGGGTAGTTAGTGTCATATTATTAGATACTAGTACCTACAGGCCATCTAATCGATTTTTCTGATTAATAAAATTTTGAAAGTTGAGATCCCTTATGTTAATATTGAAAACATGAGATCTAGTTCAAAGTCGCATTAGTGTTATGTATAACAAGATTTATACTTATTATATCATTTTCAGATTTTTTATGCACACATAATGGTTGAGATCGTAATGCCCACCAAGGGGCACGGTACCCACCTATGGCACTGGATTTAGTGATTAATATTTATGATTATGTTTCTTAGTTATAGTACCTATTAGCGGTGTGCATTCGACATATTCATGCCTTCCATTCAGTGTATCTAGACCATACAATATTGCAGTGATAATTAGTTAGGCTCTATTAGCCATAGCACGAGCATGTTGTCATTGACTAGATTTCGACTCATATGTATTACAGGCATGTTGTTGTCAACTAGATTACATATGCATATTATTTAGGTCGTATTGGTCATAAAATTAACATGTTACCGATGAGTATGTACGGTTCATGCGTATGCTTATTTTATTGATTAAGATTAGATCTTATTGGCCATTATTTAGTATGATGTTGTGAGTGTTAGAGATTTTCTATTTCAGGTTGAAATTTCTTGTGGATGATGAATCATCCATTTACCAATTTGGAATGTTTTCGATTAATTATTTTCAAACTAATAATCTTTAATTACCAATGTATGTTTTCTATATAGTGCGTTGTTGCATGTTTCGTCAAAGGGCGCAAGAATCGTGAATGACACATGGAGAAGCTGTTTTGTTCTTCTGGTGTTTTTTGTGATTGCTCATGTTGAGGCAAGTGAAGCATTTGATGTGAATACTATGTGAGGCTTGTGGACCCTATAATTTTAATATTATATGGGGCTAGTAAGCCAATATGATTAAGCATTTATGAGAGCCTTTGAGCATTTTTTATTGAACTGGAGAGCTACCTTGTGTGAGAATGTATGAAATTATTATCATTAACTTATGTTTGAGCTATTTTGTAGGCGGTATACTCTTAGGCATGCTGATCTAACCATTTTGTGCAAGACTTCTTTAAGCCCTAGAATCATATAACTGTAGGTTAAAATAACTCAGGTATATTTAACCATGTTACTTGTGGAGGTTTATAGTGTGAAGAAGAAAAATGAGTTGGAGGAGCTTCTGTGAATGTTTTATTTTGCAAGAAAATGACACATGTGAAGACTAGGAAATCTCATGCCTGAAGACTGTGGAATGTGCTATGAATGTGATATGAATATATTGTGAACATGTGAAACGTAATTGTGATATGTTTTGTGTGTTGAAATGAAAATTTTGGAATGTTATGCATTTATTAGTTAAATAAGAAATATTTACATGTTGTGAAATTTTTCACATGTCCTACCTACATAAGAGATTCTACCAAATTTTTTCCAGAATTTGAAATCCCTTTTGTAACTCGGATTTATTTATGATGTTCTCCTTGCATGAGCCCAATTTTAGAAGTCTGTGCATGCATTGTTTGTTTATGTGTTTTGTCGGCGCATTAGAATCCTTTGGACCTTCTGTTTTGGACACTTCAACAAGTGGTTAAGTCTGGTCCAATGGTCGGTATTTAATTTTAAATGAGCAAGAATAACGGTCTAAGATTTAATATTTTAACTCGAGTTTGGGGTCCATAGAACCCGGCATAGGTTGGTCCAAAGAACGAGAGTGAGCTTCCCTAAGTCTGTTGCTTCTTCCGTTCCTCGATAACTCGGTGGTAGAGTAGTCGGATGTTAACTGGTTGGTCGCATGTTCAAATCCTATTTGGGGAGATTTTTTTGGTTATTGCTTTTCTAACCTAGGGACGACCGCTGTCCTCTTGAGTTTCTATAAACTGGCAGAATCGAATTGTCGAAGTGGACATCAATGGAAGTTTCTTGTTGGAAATGCTGCCTCACTCTCGTACAGGTGAACTTCGTTTGTTCGACACTCCCCGCCCCCCTGCCTGACCTTCATGACAACATTGACGTTGTTGATGGGAAGACGGCGTTCTCGACACCCTCCACCCTCGCTGTGTGACCTTTCCCACCCCTTCAACTCTCCCTCCACCCTCACCTCTGATCCCGCTTTCACTGACGGTTGTTCTCTTCTCAGGCATAATCATCTGAACAAGCACCATGTATGGAAATTTGATTAGGAAATACTCTTCTCGATGCTGGTAATTGTCCTTTTTTCATACTTTTTAGGGTTATGGGGTATGACTGGATTTGGTTCATTGATTTGATGTCGATTTGTGGAATTTGGGTTGTGTTCGATGAGAAGTGTTTTGTTAATTTGATTGCAATGCTCATAAGTGAATTGAGTTCGCCCGCTACTTCTAGTGCAATTTATGTAAAAGCATTTATATAGCATTTCAATTTATGACTGGAACTTTTCCATGGACATGCTTCACACTAATTTATTCTACTTTTCCATGTGCTATATAACTTCCCTTTCATTTTGTCTTTGCAGTTTACAAGTGCTGTTTTGACAAGAACAAGCTTCTGTGCTAGGTCAGTATTTAACTGTTTTACTGTTTATCAATTTGAGACTTGGCTAAATGATATCCTGTTTCGTGATGACAAGTTACAATATTTTCTTATCTCTAATTTCAAAATACTATAATTTGAAAAACATCTTTGTTGTTTTTTTAGCGTATTAAATTTATTGGCCAATAAAATGGGTCCACAAGAAACATTTCTCTCTTAAATGCTTAACTTAGGCATAAAATGTATGTGTTTATATTCTTGGCCACTAAATGGATCCCACACAAAGACTCAACTCAAAACTTTTGGGGGTATAAATTTTACCGACGCCACTAGATGGGTCTCACAAAAACCCAACAAGCAAGAAGTAAGAACTCATTCATCTGGGGCAAGTGTGGAATATTGATAACTATTACTTATATTATATCTGGCAAAGTAACTTAGGTAGAATCACCCATAGGAATTAGGACGTGGTACTTTCAAAGAGCTTGAGCATGTTGAGGATTAAACATGTCAAAAATAAGTTTCTTATTCCATTCATATGAGTGAACAGCATGAAATAAACAGCTGACAGGAGTATAAACAAACTTACTAAATTGAGGCTTTGGCTTGGTAAATCCACTAGATATAATATATTCAACCCAAGTGGTCTTTCCTAATGTTTACATAATTAACATTGTGTATAGTCCACATTAATTCTCCCTTCAATTTTCTTAAGCCCATCTCAACTGCCTTCCAAGTCTCTGATTCTTGTGCGTCTATCCCAGTGGCCATCTTCGCCGACATATTTAGCACCCACCCAAAACCCTTGTCGTGTAAAATTGGGATTATCAATTATATGCTAGTTGTCATGGGCATCAGAAAAGAGCAAATTTTTTGACCCAAACGCACACCGCGCGGCGTGTTTCAGTCCCTGAAACACTAGCCTTCCACAAACACGCAACAAATTACCGCCACAAATAGTGGCACGAAGCAACCCTTGAAGCCTGGACACTACCACTCTAAATAGTGGTACGAGGCTCCCGCTCGTTCCTGTGATCAACAGCACACACCGATTACAATACCGGCACTCAACTGTCCAGCACCACGATATCGCCAATCGGTTACCGGTAACAATTTACAACCAATCAACACACCAGAAAATATAAACTCGCCAAGTATGTAGCATGCAGCGACCCAACAACCGATCACCCAAATATCGATCCAAATACCGATCACCCCTACTCGGTATTTCAACCAAGTCTCAGAATCACAAGACTAGTTGCCAGTACCAAATCAGATGCTGACACCACAAATTACGGGACCCTGTCCCAACCTTGAATCACTAACTAGGAGCAAGGAATATAAGCAATCAATCTACCTTGATTGCTTGACACCGTAGACATGCAACCCCACTATGCTTTACTCTTCCCTTGAAGAGCTGTGAGAACAAAGAGCACCCCACTCACAATATGTCCTCACGTTCACAACCCCAAGTTGTCGCCCACGACCAATTTGTTTACATGCAAAACACTCAGCCAATAATTGCAAACGGGTTGTAGAAGAACTAAAGTCATACCTCGATCCTAAAGGCAAACTTCAACCACTCGGTGCAATCACTCCTTGTGAAGATCTAATTCCCCGAACTGGTCTACAACACTTCACGTCGTTCCCTTGCATGATGAGGTTCTCTCCACTCCTCAGGAAAGCCACGAACTTTATACCAGAACAAACTCCAGTGTTCTTCTCTTTTTCTCAAGTCTAGCCTTCTCCTATATATAGAGAAGCCTCACGTTGTTATCTCCAAACTCTAGATAAACTAATATGTCATCCCAAATCTTTTTTCCAAAAGATTGCCTCAAGATACTGCCGTGCCATTATGCTTACAGCCACAATGCTGGCTAGATTCATCCATGTTTATCCATTCATAGAGTTAGTTGCAAATGGACGTGATCTCTTCCAAATCTTCTATCCGTGCTTATCCATGCACATAATCTATTCCAGATCTTCTATCCATGTTTATCTCGAACATCTCCTTTGGAACATGTTAGCCAGTCGTTCCAGCCTTCCTAGTTGAACCCAGACTCACTTCCGTAGCCACGAACCACCTCTCAACGTCCCAGCAGCGTACTGTGTTCGAATAATTTTAATAGCATGCAAGTGTACACGGTCGAAACAAGTAGTATGATGATAAATTAGAGTATCGTTCCCACAGAGAGATGAATTTTCTATAATTAATTAAAGAAAATAATATTAAGAGAAAAATAGAAATAATTGACTTAAAGAAATCTAAATAATAACTTAAATAAAAAGCGGAGTTAAAATTATAAAACTCGTTCTAGAGTCGAATTTCCCTTAACATTAATTTAATCTTCATCAAATCTTACTCTTATCTTTTATTCCCTCAGATTGTCGATCTAGGATAATTATATGACATGGTGGCTCCCGCTCCTTCATGCTTCTATTATTTTGCCTCAATTTCTACCTCCCGGTGATAATTGATTAATCAACAAAATAATGCATTAAGAATTGCCTTACAATCGCATACGGTGTTGTGTATCTCCCGACCACAACGACAAACAAGTCAAAAGACTCGTCGTATGATGAATTATCAATGACTAATCTAATTAATTTCTCCCGAAATCTAATTAAACCTCATGATCTAAGAAATAGGTGATCAATCTATTCTTAGCATTTAGAACATGATAATTCAAACGATCCGATTGAATAAAAGAGTAAGAGCTTGAAATGAATTCAATTAAATCATGTTAAGTTCCATTCTTCTCTAGAACGAAATATAAAACTACTCCATAATAAAAATAGAAAACAATATAAAGAAAAACAATATAAAGAAGAAACTAACTTTTATTACGAAAGAGAAAGAAATTACAAAAACTAAAACTACTACTTCTACTATAATCTGAAGCCAAGAGATGAGATATGATCAACAACAAATGACCACCCCTTTATATAGAAGTGGAGATACAAGAATTCGAAGAGGGTGTTCACAAATCGACGTAATCTAATTAATTATAATGTCCCTTTAAGTTTCCAACTGTTCGACTCCATTGAACACCATAAATTGTAGCCATTGGGTGGCGCCAAGTGTCATGACCAATCAAATCCAAAGCTTAATTTATTCATCTTTTTCTGCATTAAAACATCAAAGTTAAGCATATATAATAAAATATTAATTAACTAAAATAATAAAGTAAAATATTACTTAATTAATAATGTTTATACCCGGAAGTGCAAAATCATATTAAAAAACTTGGGTAAATATTGTATATTTTAAACACTTAACATACTGCTCCAAATGCCAGAGCCCATCTCAACTCTAGGTTTACCGCATTCAGATTCCGCTCCAAATCTTGGCATCCAGTTACTGCTCCAAATACTGGCACAAGCTTGTACCGCTATTTGGATCTGTCATGCCTCCAACGCTCAGTACCAGTACCAGTACCAGCCCCATGATCGGCACTACCCATCGGTATGCTCAGTAACAACCTCACTACGTCGATGCCTGCTACACCCAGTGTCTATCACCAGTGTTCGGTCATCACACAAAACTTTTGCTATTTTGACCGCAATCAGATTCTGAGGTTTCCCGTCGTGCTGTGCATATCAGTACTCAAGAATACCGATCCATGCGCTGGTACACCATGCACCATAGTTCGGCACCTGCAACTATAACACGTGTTAGTGTCGGTCAACCATTTCACCACTCGAATAGCGCCCTGCTACCCGTCTTGGACCCGGTGTGCCTAGGAACAACTACCAAATCCTAGCACCCGGTACGTCCATCCATGGACTAAGGCTGTAACAGCTCTCCCCCACCAATGAGATCCGATGTCCTCATCGGAGGGTTAAGTCCTCCCGGTACTTCCTGATCTTCTGCTCGAACTGCCACAAGTCCCTCTCTCGCTCCCAGCTAGCTTCACTTCTCGGCTCCCCTTTCCATTTGATAAGATACTCCATCCTGGTATTTGGTGCACCTTGCCTATGCCCCAAAATCTTCCCCACTTTTTCTCAAATTGTCGCCGAATGGTAGGTGGAGCTCTCCTTGGACGAGCTCTCCTTGGATTGACCAAATCCTCATGGAATGGCTTGAGAAAACTAACATGGAACAATGGATGGAGTTGATACCTCTCCGGAAGCTTCAACCTGTAAGCCACACTCCAGATCACTTTCTCCACCTCGAAAGGACCATCATACCGCTGCACCAAACCCCGATGCACTTCGGTACGCCTGATTTTCTTCCAAATCTGTGGCGTGAGCTTCAGCATTACCTTGTCCCCTACGCTGAATGACACCGGCCTCCTTCTCAAGTCGGCATACTTCTTCATTCGGCGTGTTGCCTTGGCTAATGAATCCACTGCGTCCTCATACAGCTCCTGCCTATCCCTAGCAAACTTGTATGCAGCTGGACACTTCACTCCGCGCCCCTGCAAAGCTACCTCTAGTGGTGTAAGAGGCTGGTAGCCTGTTGCAACCTCGAAAGGACTCAGCCCCGTTGCTGAAGAACGATGCAGATTGTAACAAAACTGTGCCGCGTCAAGAAGCTCCAACCAGTTACCCTAACTGGCTGAGACGAAATGCCTCAAATACTCTTCGAGTAGAGCATTCGTCCTCTCAGTCTGCCTGTCAGACTGAGGATGATTGGCTATAGAAAAGTTCAGCTTACTCCCCAGTAACCCGAACAAACACGTCCAGAACCTGCCTGTGAATCTGGCGTCTCGGTCACTCACAATATCCACCGGTACTCCAAAGTACTTGACCACGTTCTTGAAGAACAGTTCAACAGCTTTCTCGGCTAAGCATGCATGTGGAGCTGCTGTAACTACGGCGTATTTGGAAAACCGATCAACTACAACCATCATTGACGACATCCCCCTGACTTTGGGGAACCCGGACACAAAGTCCATAGAAACCGAACTCCACGGTCTCGTAGGTGTAGGTAGAGGCTGTAGCAAGCCTGCCTCCAGTCGTCTCTCCACCTTGTCTTGCTGGCACACCAGACAAGACCTCACGAAAGCTTCGATATCGGCCTTCATCCCTAGCCAATAATACGCCTTGGCCATTAGAGTGTGCATCCTGTCTCTCCCAGGATGTCCTGCCCACTGGGTGTCGTGGGACTCCTCCATCAGCTTTCGTCATAGCCTACCTGTAGGGATATAAAGCCGACCCCCACTAGCATAGACCACACCATCATCTAGCCAATATTTCCAAACCAGTCCCTCACTGATTCTGTCAACCAGCTTCCTGTATTCTGGATCCGTCCTTGCTAACTCCCGAACCTGCCCTAGTAGCAGTGTCTCAACCTCCGACATAGCAGCCACCACTTCCATATTTTTCTGGCTCAGGGCATCCGCCACCTGATTAGTCTTTCCCGGCTGGTGCAACCACTCAAAGTCGTACTCGGCCAGAAATTCCTATCACCTTGCTTGTCTCGGCGATAATTTCTTCTGGGTCTTGAAGAAAGTGTTAGCAACATTGTCCGTAATCACCACGAACTTAGATCCTAGTAGGTAAACCCGCCACACTCGAAGACAATGTACCACTGCGAGCATTTCCTTCTCATGCGCTGAATACCTCGTTTCAGCATCCTTCAACTTCCAGCTCTCAAAAGTGATAGGATGCCCATCCTGCTGTAGTACTCCTCTGACGGCTTTGTCTGAGGCATCTGTCACCACCTCAAACGGTTGACTGAAGTCCGGCAACTTTAGTATCGGCTCCGATGATATCGCAGCTTTTAACTCATCAAAGGCTGCTTGGCATGAACCCGTCCACGCCCATGACTGTCCCTTCCTCAGCAGATCAGTCAATGGTGACACTACATGGCTATACCCATGTATGAACTTCCAATAGTAATTGGCCAAACCTAGGAAGCTCCTGACCTCTGTCACCTTAGTCGGTTCCAGCCACTCGGCAATAGCTCGGACCTTTGATTCCTCCATGCGCACCGACCCCTGACCAATTCTATGGCCCAAGAAACTGATCTCCCCTAGGCCAAACTCACATTTCTCCCTCTTGACATAGAGCTGATGTTCCCTCAACCGATCCATAACCTGTTTCAGGTGTCCCCTGTGATCCTCCATGGACTCACTGTATACGACTATGTCGTCCAGATACACAACCACAAACTTATCCAGAAAATTGTGGAACACATCATTCATGAGATTGCAAAATGTAGCTAGCGTATTCGTCAACACGAATGGCATCACAAGGAATTCAAATGACCCATACCTTGTGACCATAGTCATCTTAGGCACATCCTCTAACGCAATCCGGACTTGCCAATAACCTGACCTCAGGTCCAGCTTGGTGAAGACCCGCGCTCCACTCAGCCTATCAAACAGATCAGCTATCAAAGGAATAGGGTACTTGTTCTTGATAGTCACCTTGTTCAGTCCCCGATAATCGACGCATAACCTCAAAGATCCATCGTGCTTCTCCTGGAATAGAACTGGCACCCCATACGGTGCAGTTGATGGCTGAATTTTCCCTGAATCCAGCAGCTCCCCTAGCTGGATTTTCAATTCTGTGAGTTCTTTCGGCGACATTCTGTATGGTACCTTTGCTGGTGCTCTCGTCCTTGGCTCCAGCTCGATCCGGTGTTCGACCATCCTCTTGGGAGGTAACCCGTCTGGCAATTCTGCTGGCATCACGTCAAAATACTCATCCAACAGCCCCTGCAGTTCGTCCGGCACCACCACCACATGGTCTGGCTGGACCTCCACCATAACAGCAAGATAAGTCAAGGCGCCCCGCTTGCACCCTCGAGCCACCTGCATTGCCGACAAGTGCTCACTTCTGAAAGTGTGGTCCTCGACCCCAGAAGGCCTCCCACTGCCATGAACAAAGCTTGCACCCGCCTTATCCATGATCAGTATACCTCCTAGTTGTGGGAACACTCCCACTCCAGCAGTTCCCATGAAAGCATTGCCGAGGATCAAACCAAAGTCATCCATCTCGATGACCATGAGATCCACTCAGCCCTCATACTCCCCCAAGCGCAGTCTGACATTCCTAGAGATGTCGTCCACCTGCCTTGCCTGAGAATTCACTGCCTTAATCCTGCTCGTGTTGGTCCCAGTCTTCAGCCCTAGCTCCATAGCCATCCCCTTGGAGACAAAACTGTGCATCGCACCAGTGTCAATCAAGGCTGAAACCTTCCTCCCATTCACTACACATGGAACAAACATCAAATCAGCTCCCCCTGAAGCTGCACGTCCAGCTCTCAATGCCCCGAGTATCTGAAGGGTAGATGCTCGAGCAGAAGGCCCCTCGTCCTCCTGGTCCCGGTTTGCCTCAGCCACCAAGGCACTGAGCTTGCCCTTGGTCGGGCACTCCCTAGCTAGATGTGGACCATTACACAGAAAACACCCAGACTTCTTTACATCAGCCACCTTCCGGTTCTGATCTCCTGCCCTGAAGTTCTACCACTTCTTCTTTGGTCGCCTGGACAGCTTTCTCTTGCCATCCCGCTAGCTGCCCTGACCACTCTGGGATTTCTTGCCCGCCACATCATCTGTATTGCTGGCTGCCGACTTGAGATCCACTAGAGCGTCCGCTGCCACCAAAGCCGCAGGCAAATCCTGTACTTTCTGCCTCTTAAGTTCCATCTGCGCCCATGATTGCAAACCGTTGACGAAGTTAAATAACTTATCATCCTCAGACATATTTTGATGTCGAGGAGACAAGAGCTGAAGTCTTTGACGTACTCCCTCACTGTCCCTGTTTGTCTCAACCGTTGCAATCGAGACCTCGCCACCCATGTAGTGTTGGTTGGCAAGAACTGCTACCGAAGCTCCTTTTTCAGGAACTCCCAAGTCTCAATCCGGGGTCGACCAGCAGCATCATCTTCTTCGGTGCGGCAACGATACCATAACTTGGCATCCCCGGTCATAAACATGCTGGCCATCGAAACCTAGCTATCTTCGGGAACTTTCATAGTAGTGAAGTATTCCTGCATGTCCCAGATGAAGTTCTCCAGATCCTTGGCCGATCTAGTCCCCTCGAACTTCTTTGGCTCTAGCACCTTGAGCCTGCCTGGGACGGCTTCTTCTGCTGCACGATCAGCAACACCTTGCTGAGGCTGCATCATCCACACTTGCTTCAACAAAGCAACATCCGTATGCAATGCCTCTACTGCAGCCCGGAGACCACCCATCTCCGCCGTTTCACCCTGTGCATGACTGGACTCGGCCCAAGTGGTAAATCGAGAATTCAAGTCCCACAACCCTTCTGCTAAGGACTGCAGTTTGTCGAAGGCGGTATGTCCATCTCCATCACTAGTAGGCCCTCCTACCAGCACTTCCAGTTGTGCCACTCTCTCCCTGAGAGCGTCGGTAGATCGTGTGTCCATATCAGATTGGTTCACTGGTAGTACGTGGAGTGCCTTCCCTCGAAAGCAATGTGTATTGCTTCACAAGTTCTGCTTCGTCAACCCTTGGTTCGAACAAAACCTTGGCTCTGATACCTCTATCACGGGCGTCGAAAAGGAGCAAAATTTTTCGCCCCAAACGCACATCGCACGGCGTGTTTCAGTCCCTGAAACACCAGCCTTCCAATCAAGCACGCAACAGAATACCGCTCCAAACAGCGGCACGAAGCAACCCCTGAAGCCTAGCACTGCCGCTGTAAATAGCGCATGCAGTTATCGCTCAAATTAGCGGTACGAGGCTCCCGCTCGATCCTGCGAACAACAGCAAACACCGATCACAATACCGGCACTCAACTGCCCAGCACCACGATATCGCTAATCGGCTACCGGTAAGCAAATTACGACCAATCAACACACTAGAAAATATAAATTCGCCAAGTACGTAGTATGCAGTGACCCAATGACCGATCACCCAAATATCGATCCAAATACCGATCACCCCTGCTCGGTATTTCAACCAAGTCCTGGAATCACAAGACTGGTTGCCGGTACCTAAATCAGATGCTGACACCACAAATTATGGGACCCCTGTCCCAACCTTGAATCACTTTAATAGGAGCAAGGAATACAAGCAATCAATCTACCCTGATCGCTTGACACCGTGGACATGCAACCCCACGATGCTTTACTCTTCCCTTGAAGAGCAGCGAGAACAAAGAGCACCCCACTCACAATATGTCCTCACGTTCACAACCCCAAGTTGTCGCCCACGACCAACTTGTTTACATGCAAAACACTCAGCCAGTAATTGCAAACAGATTGTAGAAGAACTAAAGTCGTACCTCGATCCTAAAGGCGAACTTTGACCACCCAGTGCAGTCGCTCCTTATGAAGATCCAATTCCCCGAACTGGTCTACAGCACTTCACGTCGTTCCCTTGCACGATGAGGTTCTCTCCACTCCACAGGAAAGTCACGAACTTTACACCAGAACAAAACTCCAGCGTTCTTCTTTTTCTCAAGTCCGGCCTTCTCCAATATATGGAGAAGCCTCACGTTGTTCATCCCCAAACTCTAGATAAACCAATATCTCATCCCAAATCTTTTCTCCAAAAGATTGCCTCAAGATACTGCCGCGTCATTATGCTTACAGCCACAATGCCGGCTGGATTCATCCATGTTTATCCATTCCTGGAGTTAATTGCAAATGGACGTGATCTCTTCCAGATCTTCTATCCATGCTTATCCATAGACATAATCTATTCTAAATCTTCTATCCATGTTTATCTCAAACATCTCCTTCGGAACATGTTAGCTAGTCGTTCCAGCCCTCCTGGTTGAACCTTGACTCACTTCTATAGCCACGAACAACCTCTCAGCGTCCTTGCAGCGCACCGCTCCAAATGTTGGAACCCATCTCAACTCTGGGTTTACCTCTACAAATAGCGGCACTCAGATTCCACTCTAAATCTCGGCATCCAGTTACCACTCCAAATACTGGCACAAGCCTGTACCGCTATTTGGATCGATCATGCCTCCACTGCTCGGTATCAGTACCAGCCCCGTGCTCAGCACTGCCATCGGTCTGCTCGATAACAACCTCACTACATCGATGCCTACTGCTCCTAGCATCAGTCACCAATGTTTGGTCATCGCACTAGACTTCCGCTATTTTGACCACAATCAGATTCTGAGGTTTACTGTCTTGTTGTGCATATCGGTACTCAAGAATGCCAATCCATGCGCTGCTACACCATGCACCATAGTTCGGCACTTGCAACTATAACATGTGTTAGTGTCGGTCAGCTATTTCACCACTCGAATAGCCCACTGCTATCCGTCTTGGACCCGGCGTGCCTAGGAACAATTGCCAAATCTTAGCACTCGGTACGTCCATGGACTAAGCTATAACACTTGTCATATTTAGTAAGCGTAAATTTATTAATCCTTAAGATTTTATAATTCCCCAACCATCTTCTTTCTTAATTATCGTAGCTGTAAAACTCAAGCTTGGTTAAGTGTTTTGAAGCCGAGCCATGTGTGTGGGGGTTTCATGTATGCATGATGAGTAGGGTTGCTAATTGAGCGAGCCAGCTCGTGAGCATTTAGCGTTCGACTCGGCTTGACTCGACTCGAAACTCGACATTTAAATGCTCGACTCGAACTCGAATCTTACGAGCCGAGCTTGAGCAAGGTTGTGTTCGACTCGACTCGACTCGGTTGTAACTCGAACTCGACTCGTAGTTCGACTCGAACTCGACTCGACAAAATAATATAATAATATAGTCTTTATATTATATTTTATTTATATATATATGAAATATAATAACAAAGAAGCAAGATAGTTGAGATGGCAAGTATTCACCTTGATGACTTCAAGGTTGTGGGTTCAAACCACAATGGCCTCACTTTTTTAAAGTGAGGTACTTTTGACTTTGAGTCGAGCTCGAACACATAAAAAGTATTCGAGTCGAACTCGAGCATGTATGTCCAAAACTCGTTCGATCTCGAGTCGAGTTCGAGACGAGTTTCGAACTAATCGAGCTGAGTTCGAGCACATGTTCAGCTCGGCTCGCTCGCTCAATTAGCACCCCTAATGATGAGAAGGCCAGGTGATGGATGTGTTGTACTATATGAATAATTAAATTATCCAAAAAAACTTTTAAATAAATGGATGAAAAAACCTAAAAACCGTAAAAAAAAGTAAGATATTTTCTAACTCCAAAGAATGTTAAAATCAACGTAGATTTATTATCCAGTATAAATTCGGATTTCTACACACTCCATTTGAATATATATCAACCTAAGAATTTAAAAGTGCAGACAATAAACTCTTACTAATTCAATGTTTAATTAGGCTAATGCCCAAACTTTGAACAAAAATTAAACATCATAATTTTCAGTGGAGAAGAAAGCATAGCCTCAGATTTTCTTCTAACCCAAATAGACTCTTTTGAGTGAGTCAGAGATGAAAGAACTTGAGTTGACTACCAACAATTCAAGAAGGGATAGGATTTGTTTAAGCAAATGTTGTAACAAATTCGTTGTTGTGAGTTTGCGGTGGTATTTATTGAAGCAAATCTTATTTCCTAAAGAAGACCCAAAGGGAGATTTAATCAATGTTTTTGGGATAATAATTATGATATCAAACCGCCACTCCTACCTATTGCAGAAAAATTGACTTTGGCGTGTATAACTTTAATTGGTATAAAGGTTCTATGGTGCCCTAGAACTTGCAAACATATAAATGTTCAATAATTCGACTTAATCAGTAACCTAAATACAGCTTTGAAGTCTGTATGAAAGAGCAGCAGACACGTTAAATACTAAATCCAAATTACATATTTTTGATACAGACGTGGAGGAAAATAAAATCAAACACAAAATGCTCCATTACAAACAATATGAAACGGCTTTCAAAGCTATGGCAACATCCACCATCAGATCAAGCTGCTTGCCAAATACACTGGTTTCTCTTAACGCCCACCCCTCTTAAAATCAACTCGTGTTCTCCCAGAACCGCCGACATCACCGTCTCTATAGGATGACCCTCCGCTCGCTTTCATTGTTCCCCCACTACCAATCTTGTCCATCGCCTTCTTACCAGTCCTCACTTCGCTCAAAAATTGGTCCAATCCAAATGGATCAGCCTCTTCCTGCTGATCCTCAAATTCCACTGGCGTATCTCGAGGTCCAGTCCTATCAGAAGAGCCAGCAAATCCTTTATCAGGCTTAAACCTATCAGTTCGCAATATTTTACCTAGCTGTTCATCTGCTCCACCATACATCTCATCATCAGCATCTTTCTTTGGCCTGTAAAGGCTAGATAGAGTAGATTGGGCAGTAAAAAGCCCCTTGTCGCATATATTATACTGGTCATCGGTTGCAAAGCCCGATTCCAGACCTTTCTCCTGGTTAAACAACCTCGCATCATACATGGCCTCACCAGAACGCCCACCATCGGTACTAGCCATGCCAAGTGCAACTTTCTCACTAACGTCACGATTCCTT
>JAURVB010002548.1:0-77972 GCA_033002965.1 Piper betle | reverse complement strand
CTTCGTAAGTGAGGTGAGGTACTTCTTTCGGTTTGAATAGGGGGTCGCTCTTTTTTGAAGTAGCCACGACTTTTGTCATAGTCAGTTCAAATAAACCCAGTCCACTTGCAGCCATGTTGACCAAAATGACTAAGTTTCATGACTTGACCAGTCACTCGCCCTCTTATCGCTACTCCTCTATACACCTACCCCTTCCTTCGCCGAAGCTTCTTTCAAGGCCCGTAGACTCTCTTCGTATAAGTAAGGGAATGTACCTCTTGCAGGGAGTCTTTTGTCCCAACAAGCAACGGCTGCGCGAAAGCCGTTGCGCGTTAGCGCAGGAGTTTTCTTGCTCCCTCTTCTTTAACGGGCCGGAATTCTATATATACTGTTCCGATGAGGCGCTTTCTTCGAGCTGTCCATCCTGCCCCTGATCCCCCCGTGCCGTGGTCCCACTGCAGGTAGCCACCCGTCTTGTTGCAGCTTTTCGTCCGTCCATAATAGCAAACTCGCGTTTGCTCTCCGCATCGTCAGAGCGCCCCGCCCCGGGACGTTGGCTGCTGTGTACGAAGATTGGGCTAGGCCGGCACTTGTTCCGCTCGCTTGGCTCCTTGCTTCACTTTACGTAGCCCAAGCTACCTTCCCCACCCACCGCTCTGGCTTCGATCCATTGTGATTCGGTTCCTTGGTGTGGAGAGATCTCTGCCATAAAACAGAGAGCTCGTAGGCCTGACTTCTTCTGAAGATCAAAGAGCTACGTAATTCCCCATTCATCCGAAGTAGTATAGAACAGAGGTATTCTGGGCCGACTACTACGACTACATGCGCATCTAGTGCAGTGGCTTGGAAGCAAGCTACCTTGACCATCTTCCGAAGTTCTAAATAATCTACTGATCAAACGCTGTATGAGCGGACTGCTCTACATTCAGCCACGCCACAGTAACCCCTGACGCGCGGGACGAAATCAGGCAGCCAATTGCAGGCTCTGAATAACCAGCCCAGCAATAAGCTCAATTCTTCCATAACATAAGGGGGCGGGGTTGCGCGCGAGCCGAGTTACGTAGGTGCACAAGAGTACTTCGCGCCACAACCATCTCTTTTTTATAGGTTCTACGGACCGATGCCTGCTGCTTCATCTGGGAGAAAAGAATCATAGAAATGCCGGTCATTAGAAGGAAGAACCGCCATAAAAAGATTCCTCGTGTATCATCTGTAGCAGAACTATGAACGGGAGCTAGCAATCCGGACCGTATTGAAGAGGTTCCTAAGACACAGCATGGAAGAGTCACAATATTAAGAAGCGAGGTCCAAGAATTCAGAAGGGGTAGAATTACTGAATGAATACAAGCTGTGGTTAATACCCGAGGCATAAAAGAAGCATTTTCTACGGGATCCCGAAACCACCAGCCACCCCGACCTAATTCATGATGAGCCCACCAACTTCCTGGCAAGATGCCTACGGTTAAAAACAACCGACATGTCAAGATCCAAATTCGAATTTTTTCCTGGTCCTGGTCAGAGACCACTGTGTTCGCGCCGGCGGTCCAACAAAGAGGCGAAGTAGTGGTCTCTTTCTTTCCATTACGAACGACACGCTTCGCCTGCTCCCTCCCCGTGTCCATTAGCGCTCCGAGCGAAGAGAAGGCGAAAAAGCGCCGCCGAAGCAGCATGAGCAGGCTTCTATTGCTACGCAACAATATAGCAGGATAGCATTTTGCGCCCACATCTTTGAATTTGAGGGTAAAGAGCTCGCTTGTTCTACGGGATCCGACGCATCCAGCAGAGCGAAGCAGCGTTCCATTCTTTTCGGCGGCATCCTTCCGCATTGGCGGCGAGTGGAGTGCCACAATCCCATTCAAAATTTTTGATCTACATAAGCCAAAGCCCATAGCACTGGCGACGTCTCCGGCATAAATGCAAGGAGGATGTATAGCTGATATAGGATCTTGTGGAACAGGATTTGATTCTGCAAGCGGTTCGGTACGAACGAAGAAATTTCGAACAAAAGGATCCGAACTCGCTGATAGGAAAGGAGAGAAAAACAAAGCAATGCCAACAGCGGATTGACTCCGCTGTTCATCGATATACGAAGCTCTCTCTTTTTCATCTCGTGCCAGATCCAAAAAAAGATGAGTCCTTTTTCCTTCTCGCGAACCACGGGAGCGCCTAGCGCCCAGAGGAGCAAAGCTCATTTTCCTTCCAGGGTAAAGCTGCGCATAAAAAAGGGCTGGCCCGTCAAAAGTCCGGTTCCTTCGCGAACGAAGTTCAGAATCCGCAAGGGTTCGTAGAACGAAGGGAGCTGAAAAAAACGTGAGCGCTCAATAGCGAGACTCTGCTTCTCGCTTCGCGCATCCTGACGCTCTCGTTTCGCGAGTGCGCAAAGCGCATCTCTGCGCTTCACTCGTTCGCTACGTTCGTTGCTTAACTTTACGTAGCCCAAGCTACCTTCCCCACCCACCGCCCTGGGCGCAGCCCCACTTTTTTGTTCGTAACGAGGGAGAGATAGAATGGAGTTCTTCACGAAGTTCGAGACAAAGGAACAAAAAAGAGTTTCTCTATGGCCTCCTCGTTTTGAGACATTATGGCTTTGGGGTCGACCCCAAAGAAGGAATCCATAAAAACTTGGGATCCAACACCATGAAAAAATACTACCCTCATGATTAGACCATGTCCCTGAGATTTGATAAAAGAAAGGTGCATTAGCGGTTAATACGTTGTAATTGGAGAAGTTATTAGGAATATGACGGAACGAAAGACCAAGGAAAGGAAGAAGAATGCACCAAAATGCAAGTGCTGCACCAAACGCTGGTGGTTCTTTCTTGTTGTAAGTGAATGCAACGAAAAGGCCCGGAAATAACGAATAATGAGACAATTCATTTATTGACATTTCGTGCTCATTTCCCAAATTAGGATTCCAATCATCCGGTAACCACAGGATGATCCACAAGAAAGGTGGCAGGATTCGAACCTATGGCCGGCCCGGCAAGAGCTTGGGCTAAAGTCTGAAAAGCCTGAAGCAAGGCGCCGCTTGTGCGCAAAGCGAGAGTGAGAGCTGCCTTGCTGAAGCTATTGAGCGCTCACGTTTTTCAGCGAGTGGCCGGGTTAGCACCCCTCGTCGCCTCACGCGTCCTCACACAAAGAAACCCATGAGCCAATTCTTCTGTTTTCTTTCTAGCATGCATGCATGCATAGGTGATGGGGCATCCATATCAATTACGTGAAACCAAAATCAAGTAACATCTATAAATTGATCAAGGTCTATACCCTTTGTATGTGCATGCTGTATTAGTAGAAATCGAACAGATCAATCATAAAAGAGATGGCCTCAAACGTGGGAGCTGCCGATGGTCCGGACATGGTGTTGAAGGAAAAGATGAACACCATTCGAGCTCTGCTATCTCAAGCCAAGTCGTTTGATGAGGACTCTGCTAATATAACAGACCATCAGATATGGAAGAAATTGAGGGAGGAATCAGAAGGTGCCATGGAGTTGGTCCAAACACAATTTAATCAGTTGTCCAATGACAAGGCTTGTGGGCTTTCAGACCTGTTTGCAGAGGCCATGGTGTGGTTGGATGAGGTGGTGAAGAAGATCCAGATGGAGAAGAATGAACTCAAATTGAAGAGAGCTTGGCTTCTCCATTTTGTTAATTCGAGGGGCTAAACCTGCTGCTGATTACACAATATTTTATATACATCTAGTTAATTTATACGTATTTTTTAATTTTTATACATATGGAGTTTATTTGGTCATGTTATATATCTTCCCATTACTTTTTTATAATGTATTAGCTAGTAGCTAGGATGGGTAGTGATCACTCTTGTGATTCTGATCGGTTTTAATAAAGTTGGGAGTGCTTATGTATGTACGTATATTGATTGTTGAATGTATTGTTAAAAGGTTTTTTCTCTTCTTAGTTATCAGGTGTTGATAGCTGAAGACTAATATTATTCTAAAAATTAAAAAAAATCATAATAAATCAAATGAAAAATAAACAAACTACAAGTTAAGTGCAGTTATCCCCTCCAAGTGCAAGTATGCTGCGATTTCTTTTGAACTAAAATTACGATAAATGTTCGCTATCCCGTAGCATTCATACGTTTCAATATTTCTAGGTAGTAATAACATAATTAAGGATGTTGCTGGCTTAGTATCAAACTACATTGGATATATATATATATATATATATATATATATATATATATTTATTTATAAAGGGTATGAGCCTGCTTAGCAGCTTACACCAGACAAATTCTAGATATATACAGGGAAAAGAGATCATGTATTGCACTACAGCCTAGATGGCTGTACCAGAATTTATAATGGCCATTAGATCTAAAATTGACGTACAAGATTTAGTAGAGATGCTTCTTTTCTCCCGCTTCATTTTCTCGCTCGGCTTTCTTCCTGCATGCACAACCTGCTAACCCTTCTCCCCATCTCCCTTCTCACCCATCTCCCCATCTCCCTTCTCGCCCATCTCCCGAAACTCATTGCCCACCAGCCTACAGTCATTGTTATTTTCTCGTAAGCATTAATGTGTGCTTGCATACCTTGCAATAAGTAAAAAACTAACTTTTTTAATAGAGATGCTTCTTTTTTAGAGGTCTCTGTTCTTGGCTGTTGATGGTCTGCCATATCAGAGAAGGCAGCAATATGGGTCCGGGGATGGTAGGAGTGAATGGTTCTATTTTTCTTGGAGGGGTAAAGGGTTTGTGCTCCTGCTGCAAGTCAACTTATGTTACTATTGCAATGAAGGTAATAAACTAAATCATTGATTTTACTTTCTTCTCAAAGAGTAGTGATCTTTTTTAAATTTTATTATTTTTCATGTACTTCTTCTATTTCTTTTTTTTTTCAATTACAATTTCTCTTATATTGCAATTATGCGTGCTCCTCAAACTGGACAGTAGAAAAGAAAAATGCCTATGAAGTTGCCAATCATGATAATAGAAAATACCCCACATATGAAAGGGCCTAAGTTCAATGCAATCTTGGCTTCACTTGTTTCGGTTCATCGGTTAATATTCTTGCATAGTTTTATCTCCTACTAGCATTGATGGATTTAAATTATTCTAAAGCTATATTCAGGTCATTTTTACAATTTAAATTTACATGTCATAAATTACATTGAAAATATTTAAGTATTGCTGCATTAGCAGTTCCATTTTTTAAAATTTACTGTACCAATGCCTTTAATTTTTAACCATGGCATAGTTTGTCTCATTACACTTTGAAACAAAAAGCTTTGTCTTGTATTAGCTTTTTTCGTTGCTAGGATACAATTCCTTACACAAAGTAGTGGTTGAAAATTATGGAAGACAACAATTGTCTGGAAGAATCCTACGGCTCAATACAAGATTTATGGTTGCATAATTGAAGGCTAGAAATTATTCAAGAAGACAGCCTAGAAATTGAGGAACTAGAAGAATAAAACATTATTGTGAGAATCAGTTTGAATTGGTCCGATTCAGTTGTTCCAACTTGACTCCATTAGAACCTGAGTCAAAAAAACATATCTAGATTGACTCGTTAAAATCTGTCTTTGAATTGCCCAATTCAAACTGACCCATTTATTAGTGATTCATGAATCATTATTCTTACCAGATTTTATTTATTTTAATATTTGATAATTATAGAATAGATAAAGATATAATCTATATAAATATAAGAGAGTTTAACTTACGATCTTATTAATTGTAGTTTCACCTTATCTAAAGTTTATAAAAGTTGTTTACGAATACTTTATTTTATTATCAAATACTATTGGACAAAAAATTTTACTTCAATATTATTTTTTATTTTGATTTTATTATCCTCGAAAAACCATATTTTATACAAACTTATATGCAATCATACTAAATTTGCCGATTGAAAATAAGCCATGAATTGGTCATAAACCGGTTTCAGCTGGTTCAACTCAATTTTTAAAAATTAGATTCAATTACCAATTCTGATTTTTACAATATTGGAATACAATAATGAACCTTGTCAACAACTACAGTCAAGTGAAGCAAATGAAGAATGTGTAAGCTATACTGGTGGTGATGTAAACATATATCATGATTCAAAAAATTGGACACTGAGTGTTGGCATGGAGTTTCCTACTCAAGAAGCTGCTTATGATTTTTATGATCATTATGCTTGGACAAAAGGGTTTAAAATTTGGGTTAGTTGTTACTAATCTTCGAGGAAGACAAATTGCCTTACATAAAAAAGTTTGTGTGTTCAAAACAAGGAAAGAAAGAGTTAAATAAAAGGAAAATGAATAGAGAGATTAAGAGACTTAGAGATACAAGAGAAGATTGCAAAGTCTTCATGTGAATACATTTAAGCAAGCCGGGTTATGGATAATAAAAGAATTTGTTGATATTCATAGTCATGATCTAGCCAATCCATCCAAAGTTATAAAGTCTTATGATCATCATCTATCTGAATGTTCATAAGAATATGATTGACTCATTGAGTGATTATGGTATTACCCCCTCTACTACTATCATGAAGGTTTTGAATGTCGGTTCTAATGTACAGTGGGAGAATGTGGCACGCCAATTATGCAAAGATCATTTGAAGACAATACAAAAGAGAAATATAGGGCGTGAATGCATTGGTGTTATCAAATACTTTAAAGAAAATAATGCAAGAGATAGTGATTTGTTCTTTGAATTTCAATTAGATGAAGATAGTACAGCTCACAATGTCTTTTGTGCTGTAGGAAGATCGAGAGAATCTTATATGATCTTCGGTGATGCGATTGTGTGATGTGACATATCATATTAATATTTTCTCTATTCCCTTTGCTCCATTCACAGTGTTAATCATCATAGGTAATCAACATATTTTCTCTATGCTCTGCTTACGGATGAGACGAGAGACACTTTCATTTTGTTGTTTGAGACTTGGTTAAACTGTACGTGGATCGGGATGTGCTCTGCTTACGAATGAGACGAGAGACACTTTCATTTTGTTGTTCAAGACTTGGTTAAACTGTATGTTGATCGGGATGTGCTCTGCTTACGGATGAGACGAGAGACTTTCATTTTGTTGTGTGGATCGGGATGTGCTCTGCTTATGGATGAGATGAGAGACCCTTTCTTTTTGTTGTTCAAGACTTGGTTAAACTTAGGGAAATGAGATGAGAGACACTTTCATTTTTTTGTTCAAGACTTGGTTAAACTATATGTGGGGAAATAAACCAGTATCAATCATTATTGATAGAGAAGTTTTTCCACATATTATAGGTTTTGTTCATGGCATACAAGTAGGAATGCCATGACTCATTTAAAAACTCTTAATTGCGGATATAATTGTTGGGCCCAATAAGACCCAAAAGGGACATGCAATAGTTGTCATAGGCCTCTTTTAATTCAAAAGCTAGCTTAAGGAATAAACATTTCCCATTATCTTATATACAAGTCACTAACATTCTCTACGACCGATGTGGGATAAACCCAACAACTCCCTTTCACACATTGGGCAATTTCAAAATTATCATCGTTTGACAATCTCCCCATCATCAGACGGTACCCACCTGACAAACTCCCTTTCAAAAATCATTAGGAGATGAAATTCACATATCATCACCTGGCAAATGGTACCCACCTGGCAAACTCCCCTTACCCCTTAAAAAAATGGCACCCACTTGACAAACTCCTTTTACCCCTTAAAAAAATCATTAGGAGGCGGAATTCACATATCATCACTTAGCAAACGACACCCACCTGGTAAACTCCTTAGGAGGTGGAATTCACGTATCATCACCTAATCACCTAACAAACTCCCTTTAAATTATCAGGTAGAACCCATGAAGGAGCCTTTTACAATCGACATAGGTAAACACCAAAACCCACATGGCTCTGACCCCCAAAAGGGACTTGCAAGCATTAGGTGTCACGGGCAGACTTGGTTAAACTATATGTGGATCAGGATGTGCTTTGTTTACGGATGAGACGAGAGACACTTTCATTTTGTTGTTCAAGACTTGGTTAAACTGTATGTGGGGAAACGAGATGAGAGACACTTTCATTTTTGTTCAAGACTTGGTTAAACTGTATGTGGGGAAATAAACCAGTATCAATCATTTTTGATAGAGAAGTTTTCCCACATATTATAGGTTTTGTTCATGGCATACAAGTAGGAATGCCATGACTCATTTAAAAACTCTTAATTACAGATATAATTGTTGGGCCCAATAAGACCCAAAAGGGACATGCAATAGTTGTCATAGGCCTCTTTTAATTCAAAAGTTAGCTTAAGGAATAAGCCTTTCCCATTATCTTATATACAAGTCACTAACATTCTCTATGACCGACGTGGGATAAACCCAACAACTCTCCTTCACACAGTGGGCAATTTCAAAATCATCATCGTTTGATAATCTCCCCATCATCAGACGACACCCATTTGACAAACTCCCCTTAAAAAATCATCAGGAGACGGAATCACATATCATCACTTGGCAAATAGCACCCACCTGGCAAACTCATCTTACCCCTTAAAAAATCATTAAGAGATGGAATTCACCTATCATCACTTGGCAAATGGCACCCACCTAGAGATGGAATTCACATATCATCACTTGGCAGATGACACCCACCTAGCACTTGGCAACCACTTGGCAAACTCTCTTTAAAATCATCAGGAGACGGAATTCACATATCATCATCTGACAAACTCCCCTTAAATTATTAGGTGGAACCCCATGAAGGAGACTTCCACAATCAACATAGGTAAACACCAAAATTCACATGGCTCTGATGCCACTATTAGGCCCAACGGGCTCCCAAAAGGGACTTGCAATAGGTGTTACGGGCTTCTCTTTATTCAAAAATTAGCTTAAGAAATAAGGCTTTCTCATTAGCCTAATACTAGTCACCAACACCCTATACGATTGATATGGGATAAGCCCAACGATAATTTGTACAATGATAGTTGGTTATGCTCTATGTATAATGCTAGACATCATTGGGTACCTTTGTTCTGAAGGACCATTTTTTTGCAGGAATGATATCAAGCCAAAGGAGTGAGAGCATCAACTCATATTCGATGATTTTGTGCATGCACAAACTCCTTTGAATGATTTTGTGAGGCTATATGATAAGACTTTAGTATTTCGGAGAGCTTGTGAAGAAGATGAAGAATTCAACACCTTGAATACAAGACTTGTTTTGTATGGAACTAATCCACATCCACTTGAGCCCCAAGTGGGAGCTTGTACACTAGAAATTTTGTTGATATTTTTTAAGAGGAATTCAAAGGAAGTCAGAGCTGCATATATAGTAAAATTGGTCAAGTTGGTTCAGTGATGAAGTACAAAGTTTGCTTATATAGTAAAAAGGTCAAGAAGTTTTTCATAGCCTATCAAAATGGTGAAGATATTACTAGCAGTTTTTGTAAGAATTTGAAAGTGAAAGAATCTTGTGCATGCATTATTAAGAATTTTCCTCAAAAAGTAATTGACAAGCATTTTAAAAAAATTTACTCTTCACCACTTGAGGATTGAGGCTAGATATCGTTCTTCGAGTCAAAAGGAAGATAGGAGATGCTTTGATTCATTGAAAAGTGGGTTCACACCATTGTAATTATGGAGATTTCAAATTGTAATAATTCAAATACAAGATTTAGGGACAAATTCAAATGAAAAATATCAATATGCATTGCTCTTTTGGAAAAAATAGCACAAAGGCTTGATGAGATGAATCCCTTAATTACTGATAAATGCAAAGAGGCTGAGGACAATCATGATTGTATGTCGATAGATCACATTCCCCAAATAATTATTTGTGATGCATTTCATTTGTGCACAAAAGGGCATCCAAAAAAGACTCAAAGGACAAAACCAAGATATGAGGATACTCAAGCTTTAGGGAAAAGGAGAAGATGTGGTTTGTGCCATGGAAAGACCATTATTTTACAACATGTAAAAAGGCACAAAAAAAGAGAGAAAAATGAGATATCATAGTTTTAAAGGTGCAACATTTTGTAAGGAGTGAATTATTCTTGATTTTGAAATGTAGTTTCCTACGGAGTTAACTTTTTCATTTTGTGACAAATATGGTTGAATGCAAAGTGTACTCTGCTGAAATAACTGTGGTAATGTGTCCTGCCATTTGAATTACATTTTAAAGTGAGTGATTGAATCACAAATCGAATGCATAATTTATCCTTTTTAGCTATCAAACTATTGTACCATATTTACAAACTTAATTGAGTAAGATCTTGGTGGATTTGAACACATCACACTAATATGAGTATCCACAGTAATTACATAACATCTAATTTAATTTAATATAAATCTTGAACATCTAAAAATATTAGTAATATAATAAACATAAATTGTGTTCAAAACACATCATACACCTTTATATAAACATTTATGTCAAAACATTAGTTAAACCATGGGAGCATCCAACTTATCATATCACACAACATACCACATATGCCGATGTTTATATTCAAGCAATGAGAGCCACTACTATATACATATACAGGAAAAAAATCAATTAAGTGAGGTGATGGAATACCATGCAAGAAGGTCAGTAGGGAGCAGCCACAAGAGAAGGGAAAACAAAAAGAACACATGTAGTGGGTTAAGCGATAAGGCAGTCCCCAGCCATATATATATTACCAAGCACAAGACTTAATCCTAAGTTTTGCTTTGTTTTGTTTTTTTTCAAAACGCCACCACTTCTAAGCTTTTCCCCAAGTACATCCACCTCACCACTTCCATTCCACCTCATTAGCATATGATATAATGTTCCCTCTTTCATGCTTAGCTTTTGGCCAACCCATGGGATTGGCCCATGCGTTGGTCCAATTGAAAAGTTTTTGGCCAGCCCATGGGATTGGCCCATGGGTTAGTGTTCGAATAATTTCAATAGATGTGCAAGTATACATGGTCGAAACAAGTAATATAATGATAAATTTGAATATCGTCCCACATAGAGATGAATCTAAGTAATTACTTTAAATTAATTAAAGAAAATAAAATTAAAAACAAAATAGAAACAATCGACTTCAATAAATCTAAGTAATTACGTTAAATTAAAGAAAGAGTTATAATGATAAAATTCGTTCTAGAGTCAAATTTCCCTTAACATGAAATTAATCTTCATCACATCTTACTCTTGTCTTCTATTCATTTAGATTGTCAATCTAGGATAATTATATGACATGGTGGCTCCCGCTTCTTCATGCTTTTATTATTTTACCTCAATTTCTACCTCTTAGTGATAATTAATTAATCAACAAAATAACGCATTAAGATTTGCCTTACAATCGCATACAGTGTTGTGTATGTCCCGACCACAACGACAGACAAGTCAAAGGACACGTCGTATGATGAATTATCAATGACTAATCTAATTAATTTTTTCCAAAATCTAATTAAACCTCATGATCTAAGAAATCGGCGATGAATCTACTTTTAGCATTAAAAACATGATAATTCAAACAATCCGATTGAATAAAAGATGAAGAGGTTAAAATGAATTCAATTAAACCATGTTAAGTATTCATTTTTCTCTAGAATGAAATAAAAGACTATTTCATAATAAAAATAGAAAATAATATAAAGAAGAAACTATTTCACATTATGAAAAGAAAAGAATTACAAAAACTAGAATTACTTCTAAGCCAAGAGTTGGGATATATCAAACAACAAAGGACCACCCCTTTATATAGAAGATGGGATACCCAGGAGATACAAAAATTCGAGGGAGGATTCCACAACTCGATGTGGACTAATTGATTATGATGTCTGATGAAGTTTCCAATTCCCCGACAATGACACCAAAGCTATGAATAGCCATCCTCATCGAGCTCTGTCAACACCATAAATTGTAGCCATCAATGGGTGGGGTCTAATGTTGTGACTAACAAATCCCAAGCTTAATTTGTTTTATCCTTTTCTGCATTAAAACTCGAAAATTAAGCATATCTCATAAAATATTAATTAACTATAATATAACAAGAAATATCACCTAATTAATAATGTTTATACCCGGGAAGTACAAAATCACACTAAAAACAGGGGTAAACACCTAATAGTTAGTCCCATAGAATTTTTATTTTTAAACTAAAATCAACCTAAGGTTTTACAAATTAAATCAAACCCAAAGACTATTTTGGATGATTGCCCATTTGATAATAATAAAAAATCAAGTTTTGAGAAGATTAAGAAATCACAACGCTACATGATGATTCAGCTTTGCCATCATCTTAAGGGCCATGCATTTACTGGCAACTGCTACAGAAAACCGACTGTAGCAGTTATATGATTGGTCCACATCATCATCAGTAGAGCATGAAGGGTATAATTATAAAATTATATGTCAAAATAGTTAATTGTGGAGATATGAATCAATCAAGGGACAAATACAACGAGTTTTGCTATAATATTTGCTACAGAAAATTCATAACCCATCTTAAGAGGGGGTGGTTGGGTAATCGGATGGCAAAAAATAGAAAATAGCATCACATAAGCAAATTTTGATTCGGACTTGCAACATCAATCTTTCATTAGAAAAGTGTGCGTCTCACGGAATTGCTACATGTAACCTATTACAAATTACTATAGAAAAAGCATGAGAATGTCTAACTTCAAAATATTTTTACAACGTGATGTGACAGGTGCTACAATCAGTTTGCCCGTGGCAATCCTGTCGTCACAAAAAACCGTATGACCCTGTGATATAGAAGATGTAGAGGGCTGAAATTCGCCAAAAATCGCAAGATTTTTGCCGAATTCATCTAGTCGAATCAGATTGAATTTCGTACGCCTAGGTGCGTGGAGACGATTGGAACTTCTATTAGGTCCATTTAGGACACAGCTTATGGTTTGGCCTTCTCACTCTATCATGATTTGATTTAACAACTAAGCGGATATGTCGAGTGGTGGATTTATCATATCCCACTCCACATGGTTCATATAGTCGTACAAATTTCTAGATACGAGATCCCTCGAGTTAGTTTTTGAAAATTTAGATCCAAATCATTATGCCTTCCGGCCTAATATATTACAATCCCTACCCAACCCTATGTATATATAGTTTTCTCAATTTTTCCACTAAGATGTGAGGCAAGGGAAAGTCGACTCACGTGCACCACGCATGCCAGTCAAAGCGGGCTTTAGATTGGTGAACGGGCCGTTCCATTCCCGAGGGATCCTGACAACTCTATATTTTGAGTTCCTCAAACTAGGAGAAGTGTGGAGGATTACAGGTACTGCAATGTAGCGCATGTCTAAACTTGTGGATTCAAAGGTATTGAAGGCGTCTGTCTAAGAGTACTCTGGCCTTTGTGCTCAGAGTTAGAAGTGATATAGAGGATGTAGAGGGCTTTAGGATAATTGATTTTCCCGTGCTAGGGATAGTTTGAAAATGCTGAGGCATTTGACGAGTTAGAATGGCATGCTATCAAGCCGAGGCTGACGACTCCTGATTAGTGCCCTTGTGAGAGATTCTAATGCCGGAGTATATGATTGATTTCATTTAACAGGAGAGCCAACTCACATGTGCTAGTTTGATTATTAGTTATTTCTTTTAACGGGTAACTTTGTTTTGAATATGAATGACAAATCATATCACGCATCTAGAACATTGTTTGAGCCTAAATATCTCATCCATGCATTATATGTTCACATCACTATCTTGAGATGCCAAGGGTAGATCTAGGTCAGCTTAACCGAATTAAGTAGATTAGTGAATGGTACGATCGTTGATAACAATTTTCGGTTCGATTCGTGGGTGAATCAAATTGGGGTGTTACAATCTTGGTTTCAGAGCTAACCCTTGGTTGATTAAGATGTTAGATGTATTATAAGTTATATGTGTGCAAAAGCTGCTTCGAGTTGTGTCGACAAGTATATTTTTGTCTTATTGTTCTTGGTTGTAGATTTTCTTACCAATTTGTGGTGTGACAGTGTGTTCAAGTTAGAGCAGTGAATCCTAGCAAGATGGTGAGACAGACTCGCAAGGCGCACATTAGGACCCCATCCCCTCCATTGCCTAGACAGGACAGTCATAGCCATGGTCACAATGACACAGGATCTAGCCGATAGAGGACTACGATGCCACCAGGAGAGTCCACTATGCCAGTCACAGTTAGTCAACTCAGTGAGAGCCATCGCCATGATAGTCACCATAGTAGCAGTAATTGACAGGAAAGAGATGCAGCAATTGCTAGATTGGTTGAAGCTCAGATACAGATGCTGCAAGCTCAGGAGGAATTCAGGAGAGTGCTTAGATAGATAGCCCTCTCAGTGGCTAGAGCTGAAAAGAGACCAGCAGTGGATGACGAAGCACGAGGAGAGCCAGTAGTTCCCATGGGCCCTCTGCCGCCGGCTCCTCCTCCACTGCTGCAATAGAGGACTACTCCAACAATGCCTCCTCTATTCGCTCCATTTCAGACAAGAAAAGGCCTAGATGTCAATGGACCCAGTAGTAGCACCTAGCGGGCAGACTACAGGTGGAAGTGGAGCAGCAAGATTTGACAGTGTACCAGCAAGTACAGGACTACCATTTTCGCAGTATGAGGAAGGAGAAAGATCTAATAGATATGCTGATATAAGGAATTTGGAACTATAACAGTATGAAATGTTCGTGAAAATGGTGGATCACCAATTCTTTGAGAAGTTGGATGCAAGAGGCATTCCTATGGATATTATCATCCATAAGAGTGTTTGGAAATATGGCATGCCCAATGGAGCACAAGGTATGCATCGTCATAGGGGCATTCCAAGATGAAGCCAGAATATGGTGGGATTTAGTGACGTCCACATTTGCCCACCGACAACCTCAAGACATCACCAGGGAAGAATTCAGAGTAGAATTTGATGGGAATTATTTTTCACTAGATGTCAAGTAGAGAAAGGAGTGGGAATTCCAGACACTGAAACAAGGTCCTATGACATTAGTGCAGTCTGAGACCAGATTCAAAGCCTTGGAAAGGTTTGCACCAGATTTGGTTCTATCCGAGTGGAGGAGAATAGAGGGCTTTTACGAGGGTCTTAATCATGAGATCCAGATGGCCTCTTTGGATAGGAAGTTTGTCACTTTTTAACGAGATAGTGAGAGCAATAGGTGAGACAAAATGAGTTGTAGCTAGTCGACCTCGCCGAGATTTTGACTAGAGGCAACAACATCCAAGGCCGTATCAGCTAGAACAAGGAGCACAACAGAGACGGCGAATAGATGCCCCTATTACTATGAGGGCTATGGATGGCCAGATTCAGGACAACAGACCACCTCTCAGCCAAATTTGCAAATGTTGTCATGGAGGTGAGCCAGAGCAGACACTAACGGATGCTACAGTTGCCAGGGCATAGAGCCATAGACTGTCCACTGGGCTAGCGCCAGCAATTGACACTTCCAGCACCTCAATAGAGACTTACACTTCCAACTCCCTAGCATCAGCAATAGCAAAGAGGCCAATAGGGCCAAGGTCAGGGCCAAGGTCGGCCAGAGAGGTGGAGACCAATAGCCACCTAGGTAGTAGTGGGACATAACTAGAGAAGGTATATGGCTGTAGGGCAGAGCTAGACATCAGAGAGGTAGGCAGCAAGCACCGCCAGTTCAGGATCAAAGGGCCAACATCAGGTGATACTACCAACAACACCTACTGCCCCAGCATAGCAGTAGCTAGTGAGGATATATGCAACCATAGTGTCAGAGGCACTTAAGGACACGACACTCATGACATGTATGCCTCTTGTAGGTTTTGTACCTGCATGGGTCTTATTCGATTCTGGCTGCACACATTCCTTTATTTCATACGCACACACAAGTAGAATTGGAGGTAAGATAGAAAAATTAGGACATTCATTATAAGTGTCTACTCCCGCCGGTAGTGTTATAGCTATGGGTGAGTGTGTGTGTGTGTGTGTAATGTCTCTATTGAGATTCAATAGCGACAACTTGTTGCTAATTTGATATTGTTCAAGCTACAAGAATTTGATGTGATATTGGAATGAACTGGATGTCCAAGCACGGAGCCATGATAGATTGCCAAAGAAAGACAATGACTTTCTGCCACAGAAAGCACCTCCTTTTCTTCCAGGGTCAGGGTAGAGATAGAGAACATGGATGAATATCCTATCAGAATGCAATGAGATAGCTAGACCAAGGTAGTGAACTGATAATAGCAACATTAGTACTGGCCGAGTAGAGTAGTTCAGGGAATAGACTGAATGTTGAATAGATTTCAGTGGTTAGAGAATTTGTTGATGTATTTCCAGATGACATTATTGGATTGTCACCAGACAGAGAAGTAGATCTCACCATTGAGTTAATGCTAGGTATAGCTCCAACCTCTAGAGCTCCATATAGAATGACACCTCTTGAGCTCAAGGAACTCAAGGAACAGTTATAGACAATGTTAGATCAAGTGTTCATCAGATTGAGTGTCTCTCTATGGGGTATGCCAGTGCTATTTGTGATGAAGAAGGATGGAAGTATGCATTTATGCATAGATTACATGAAGCTAAACCATGGAACCATTAAGAACAAATACCCTCTTCCTCATAGTGATGATCTATTCAACTAGTTGAGCTTAGTAGTCATCTTCTCAAAGATTGATTTGAGGTCAGGATACTACTAGTTGAAGATAAGAGTAGAAGACATCCAGAAGATTGCATTTAGGATCAGATATGACCACTACGAGTTTTTGCTCATGCCCTTTGGATTAACCAATGTTCCAAGCAGCATTTATGGATTTGATGACCAAAGTGTTTAGTCTATATTTGGACCAGTTTGTGATCATCTTTGTAGACGACATACTAATATATTCTTCGTTTATGGAAGAACATGAACAATATCTAGAGGATTGTGTTGCAGACACTGAGAGAGCACAGGTTGTACAGAAAGTTTTCGAAGTGTAGTTTTTGGCTCTCAAAGGTGAACTTTCTTGTCCATATCATCTCAGCAGTCAGTATCTCAGTAGATCCAGCAAAAATAGAAGTAGTAGTATAGTGAAACAACCGAAGACACCTACAGAGGTTCGAAGTTTCCTAGGTCTAGTTGGATACTACAGATGATTCATTCAGGGTTTCTCTTCCATAGCAGATCCTCTTACACAACTGACTAGTAAGGAGGGACGATTCAGATGGACAGATGATTGTGAGCAGAGCTTCAAGATGTTGAAGGAGAGGTTGACTTCAGTGCCTGTCCTCACATTGCCAGAAGGACACAAAGATTTTATGGTCTACACAAATGCCTCAAGAGTTGGTCTAGGTTGTGCTTTAATGTAGAAGGATAAGGTTATAGCGTATGCATCTCATCAGCTCAAGGTGAGCGTAACTATCCTACACACGACTTAGAGCTCGCAACAGTCATATTCACACTCAGAATATAGAGGCATTACTTGTATGAAACATCTTTCAAACTCTTGATTGATTACCAGAGTTTGAAATACATCTTCACGTAGAAGGATTTAAACAACAGACAAAGAAGATTGTTAGAGCTATTATCATATTATGAGATCGACATAGCGTACCACGAGGGCAAAACAAATGTTGTAGTAGATGCTCTGAGCAAGAAGCCAGTTCAGAGGCTTAGCAGGATTGGCAGCAATGTCAGTGACTCAGCATGCTACAGGCCAGAGACAATAGGTTGGAATGACGGCACGATTGACCATTTAGCCGAGTGTGCTTGAACAAATCAGGGTTGCACAGGAGGTAGACAAACAGTTGAGTTAATGGCTAGAACAGGGAACACACAAGGAATTGGCCAGAGATGCAGATGGATTAGTCAGATTAGCTCAGGACAGACAAAAAAGTTATGCCGATCAGCATAGATGTGAGGTTCATTTTGCATTAGGAGATCACATTCTCTTGAAGGTCTCTCCGACTAAAGGAAACATGAGATTCGGGACACATGGGAAATTTAGCCCGCGATATATCAGACCATTTGACATGACCGAGCGCATTGGACAAGTGGCCTATAGGCTAGCATTGTCGCCTCATCTATCAGTTGTACATAATGTATTCCACATGTTATTGCTGAAGGTGTACCATCCAGACAACTTTCATGTCATCAATTTCAGAGAGATAGAGCTACAAACAAACCTGACATACCCAGAAGATGCAGTCAAGATTGTGAACCATCGAATGAAGTATTTCAAAAGGAAAGAAGTTCCACTAGTACGAATGCAATATACTCGACGAGGAGTTGAAAAATTTACATGGGAACGTGAAGATGAGATGAAGAAGAAATACCCAGAGTAATTCGAGCAACCAGCTTCACGACCATGTACTATAGTTGAGATTTAGCTTTTCAGATTAGTAAGGAATTTGAAACTTCCTTAGGTAATATTTCGAGGACAAAATTTTTCTAAGGAGGGAAGGTTGGTAAACCTGTGACTTGAGTCAGAGTTTTACGTTAGTGAACCAGTCAGTTCAGCCTTCGGTACGAGTCGGCGTGCTGGGCCGAGGCTGGCCGTGTGCTATAAGTGGTCAAGTGTATCTAAGTATATGATGATAATGCCAGAAAAATGATGAGAAATGAGTTATCAGAATATATGATAGTATACAATTATTTTTTTCATATATTTGATCGTAGAATTAGTTTTCAGCCGAGCAACACATTAGGATGCATTATATAATAGTTTGGGTGGGTTATTAGTTATAAAACATATCATTTTGATGTTATTGAGTGTATTATATTCTATGATATTGTTCCATATTTTTCTGGATTCTTTTAGAATTTATTAAGAGTTAGTCATTATTTTTAATTTGAGCCAACTTTTATTTACAAGAATGCGACCCAAAACCCTCCCTCGATGTTTTCTTCTCTAACCGCGATTGCCACCCCGATTGTTGCCACCGACGCTGTCGACGCCCGCCGCACCGCAGCAAATCGATGCCGATTGACTCCGCTGAAGCTTCGTTGTGCCATCCCCACCATCCAGGTTGCTGCCTGGCCTCCACAATGTCTCGACGTTGTGCCGTCGTACCGCGCTTTCGAGGCCAATTCCGCCGCCGGTCACGCTGCTCGGCCGCCACCATGTAGCCGTCGCCTTCCCCTTCAACCTCGACGCCTTTTCCCCTTCCCGTGCGCCACTGCTGAGACCGGCCAAGGGCTGATCGGGCAAGCTGGTTTTTGTTCCCACCGTGATCATGTCAAGCTCACCGAGCCGGTGCCGACCACGCCCTAACAACGTCATAAAACTATTGGAAAGTTGTCAGAAAACGGCCAGAAATCGTAGGAAAACCGGATTCGCTTAAAATTGCCAGAAATTGCCAGATTTTCGCCAAATTCATCCACCTGAACGATCGAGTGGTTGTCAAAATTTGCTTGTTGACCATTGATGAGTATGGTCTTTGCTGATGAAGATTATGGTTTGGTGATTTTGCACAATATTTTGAGATTGGAAGTGGTATATTTGATCTGGAAACATATTGTGAATCTAAGGATTTATTGAATTTTAAATTTGTGTGATCTTGGACATTGTATGAGTTAAATTTTGTTTTTGAAGCATTGTTGTAAATTTGATGAAAAATAAAACAATTAATAATGTGATATGCATTTGATGTAAGGTTTACTGGAAATTGCTGCTATATTAATTTTGTGACTAATTGATTTTAGGCTTTAGGCGGCTTATTGATAAATATTAAGTTGTGTGAAAATTTTCTTCTTTCTATTTATGGAATAGGATGTAGGTGACAGTTTTTTCGTGAATAAATACTGAATATTTGAATAATTAATCAGAAGGATGTAATCATATCCATCATATTGGATTGTTTCTTTTTGTATTTATAATTATACTTAGATTAGTGAAGATGTATTGGTATGTTGATGTGACATGGCATCAACATAGGTGACCATGCTAATTGTGTCATGTTTAATGTGATTGTTAAACATGCTGTGGGGATCATGTACGGCAAATGAGATGGACATGATCGATTAAGGGTAAAACATTTATATTTCATTTAACACATTAGGAGTGCTTCAATATAAATTCTTGTTAAACACCGGTTAATATTGTAACTAGTTTGCTAGTTTAAAAAACTTGTATAAAAATTTGACTATAACAAACTATTTTTCTACTTTAAAGTTTTAATATCACAATGGTTAAGGTACAAATTGTCATCTAAAGGCTAACTTACAAATTGTTATACAAATTTGGGTTCATTTCAAACAATGTGATGTGGTGTATTTTCATGCAATATTAATAATTGCAAGCTAACTCTAGGGTTCTATTTTCCTAATATTTCATGAAGGTACACACTCATAAAATTCAATGAACAGAAGTGATAGAGCATGGTTGTATTAGAGAAGGATGTTAGGTGGTAGATTACATCCAAAATTTGTATCAAACGTTAATCAATTCCCAAATTATGCTTTTGCTCATGCACAGTTGTGGGCAGTGGATTAAATTAATTGTACTTGTGATAATTGCACAAATTGATATATGTGCACTCATGAAGAAGTGTTGCGCCATCTGTATTACAATGGATTCATGGAAATTATTATGTATGGGGATTGCATGGTGAAGATGATAATTTCATATAAGTTGAAAATGATATGCCAAGTTCCAATACTTTCTGAGAACCCGGTGGCTTATTCAGAGATTTATTTGTAGATGTCACAGATGGGTATATGGGTTTTCATGCTTAATCTCCACAAGGACATTTGGGCACATCATATCCACCAATTCATCCAAATCTAGAAGCCAAGGCTTTTCATGACTTATTTGATCAAGAGAAAGAGTTTTGGTATGAGGGATGTGATAGTGTGTCGTCTCTACAGGCAACCGTAACACTATTGCACATCAAGTTCAATAGAAACATTTATGGTTTAGCATTTGATGATATACATGCGTCATTTAAGAGATGGTTGCCGGACGACAATAAGTTGCCTAGGGTCATTTGTGGCTTCAAAGAAACTGATGAAGAGTTTAGGGCTGAAATTTGTGAAAATTCATATTTGTCCTAATGATTGTATGCTATTCTACAAGGAAACTCCGTGTTTAACTGTGTGTACTTCATGTAGTTTGAGTCGATATGCTCATAATGTGGAAGGATCAACATCTAAAAAGATCCCCAGAAAAGTTCTTCGATATCTCCCTATCATTCCTAGGTACAATAGTTATTTGTCCCGAAAGACCGTAGAATATATATCATGGTACAAATTCGATCCTCCACCTATGGGCTCAATGGCACATCTGTGTCATGGTCAAGCATGGAGGGACTTTGATGCCACATTCCCTGATTTTTCTTCATATTTTGAAAATGTTAGGTTTGGTCTATGTGTCGACAGATTTAGCCCATGTAGTTTTTTAGGAAAATCTTATTCTATTTGGCCTGTCATTCTCATGATATATAATCACCCCTGTTGGTTGTGTTTGACACGTCCTTTCCTATTCCTAACCTTTCTAATTCCCGACCCCAGCAGTACTGGTCAAAACATAGATGTTTACCTCCGTCCGTTAGTCGATGATTTGAAACCATTATGGGAAGAAGTACAAACTTAGGATGTGATGTTAAGTGCATAATTTTCTCTTCCGGGCCGCACTACTATGGATTATCGGTGACTTCCCTACCTATTATATGTTATCTGGTTGGAGCACACATGGGAAGTTAGCGTATCCATATTATATGAGCCACACAAAGTCATTTCGAGTGAAGTATTTTAGGAAAGCAACATGGTTTGATTGTCATCAACGACATCTACTTCTATCTCAACAATTTAGGTGTCAGAGATATCAATTCTTATCAGGGTCGAGTTGAGAAAAATGGTTCCCCTCCAATGCAGTTTGGATTAGAGATTAAAGGCTGAGGTTGATTGCCTTCCTCCCAACAAGTATGATCTCTATCTTAAAAGCACAGATAGACTGCCAAGGTTTGGTGAAAGTCACAATTGGCACAAGTGAAGCATTTTTTGAGAATTGTCATATTGGAGTAGCTTGTTGGTTAGACATGTTTTGGATGTGATGCATATTGAAAGGAAAAAAATTGACAACATTTTCTTTATGTTATTGGCTTCCATGAGATGAGCAGAATAATGATCACATTAAGAGTAGAAAAGATTTGGCCCTATATCATTCTCGCAAAAAGTTAGAGCTTGTATCTGATCAGAGAAAAGTGTATATGTTAAAGGTCACGTACAGTTTGGTTAGAAATGATGTTAAACTTGTGTGTGATTGGTCGAAAAATCCCAAATTTCTTGATGGATATATATCTAATATTGGGAATTGTGTCAATACAGCTAAATGCACCATCATAGGTTTGAAGAGTCATAATTGCCATGTGCTTATGGAAAGGGTGGCGCCTGCTGCCTTCCGAAATTTGACACCATTAGGCTTTTGACATTCTCTTGCTGAGTTGTTTAATTTTTTCAAAGAAATTTTTCCATCATCCATCATGATAGATCATATAATGCAATTGGGGGAATATATTCCCGTGATATTGTGTAAATTAGAGAAAATATTTCCTCCTAGTTTTTCGATTTGATGGAACATCTTCCTATACATATGCCAGGCGAAACTATCTTATGTGAGCCGTCACAATTTAAATGGATGTATCCATTTGAAAGATATTTAGGGGACTTAAAACAAAATTGCAAAAATAAAGCCAACCAAGAGGGGCTAATTTTTTAGGCATACCTAGTTGATGAGATGGCCACATTTTATTCTTTCTATTTTGAGGATGGCACAAATTCTTCATTACCTCGACCCCCAATTGTTGACATGGGTAATTTTTTAGGTATATCTAGTTGATGAGATGGCCACATTTTATTCTTTCTATTTTGAGGATGGCACAAATACTTCATTACCTCGACCCCCAATAGTTGACATGGGTAATTTGAGAGGGACAATGGGATGCCTACTTATCGTTTCACATCCAGCAATCATGTTGGGAAGTATAACAAACACTGTAGGATTGAACAAATAGAGTTGCACATTGCCCGCACCTATATATTGATAAATTGTCCTAAAGTCATTCTATACGGCCAACAGTTTGAAGAATTAGCCCATACAAAGTATCCACATCTCTTAGAACCTACTCTTTCAAAATAACGGGATAGAGAATTAGCTCTATGGTTTCATCAAACAGTGAGTTATTCATTATCAATAAAACTTAATATTTATTTAAAAGTTAATGATCACAATAAACTACTTAGCATGAATATGCATTTTTCTTCCCCATTTATTATGTTATCGACATGGACGAGTCACTTGTGGATCAACGAGTGTCTGAGCTTTCGTTCAAACTGTCTGGGAATGTGAGGCAATTCAAAGGTTACTACATGAATAAGTATAAATTTCTTAAAAGGGGAAGTGAGCACCATTGAGTTACCACTCATGGCAGGGTATGCGTAAAGGGCAACGTGTACGATGGGGAGGAATCAAACTATTATGAAACCCTAGTTGATATAATTGAACTCCTATTTGGGGCATTCATGTAATTCAACCACATGGCTTTGTGGAAAACCATAATACTCGACTAGCTTTGTCCGATGTGCATGTTTTGGCTCAACAAACTCAGCAAGTATATTACTTGTCATATTCATCTGCACGTCATGGACAGGTAGATTGGATGGTGGCATGTAAAACCCAGGATGATGAGACAGTCCCCCACCGGATTCAGTGATATTATATATATATATATATGACTTTGTATATTTGAAAACCAATAAGTTTGATCAAAACTATTAACTTTGGCTCATGTTTTGTGGTGCTTGAAAAGAACTGTTGTTTGGTTATATACACTGAATTTTAGGTGTTGAGAACGTTTGAATGTTGTTATGTAGGTTGCAAAATGTTTGGATGCATATTTGATTGTTAACGGGTTAAATTTTGTTCCCAAATTGGATTGCCACCCAACTTTCACAAATTTCAGTGACATATGCTTACCCCCATTTTAAATGATGCCAAATTTGCAACTCTTCCACCAAAATTCGGTGGAAAGTTAACACCGAACTGCCAGTGAAATTCGACGGCAAAGTTAACCACCGAACAGCCACTACATTTTGGTGATAGTTACCCACTGAACTGCAATCGAAATTCGGTGGCAATCTGCCACCGAATTACTTTGGTGACCGATAGCCACCGAACTGACACTGAATTCAATTAGTTGCGGAGGCTTCTATCACTGAAATTTCGGTGACAACCACCCTTCAGTCATTGAAAATAGGGCTTTTGTCATCAACAATTTTGGTGATAGAAAGACTACTTTTCTACTGGTGATTATATAATAAATAAATACTCAGGTAAATTATACTAAAGTATTGAGTGATAAGAGCGGATTGGTAATGATTATTGTGCGAGATATTCAATCTTTGCATAAATCATAACATAGAGTTTCACGCCTGCATTAAATAAAACTCGAAGTAAATGAAATAACTACATGATGCGTCTAAAATATCATAAAAGCTACCAACCATATAGTCATCAGTTCTTTCTTGCTGATTAAATTGAGTTTGTGTGTTTAAACACTAAACTAATTTATAATAATGTAAAATATATATTTTTTCTCATTTTATTAATAGCCCACATATTGGCTCGACTTAATCGAGACAATAGTAGTAGCATATTACAAAATTTTAACATCTCTATCTCCTTATTCATCTGTAGCTTAATGAACCTTTGGTATATTTATGCTGCTGAAGCTCTAGTCACATAGAGTAAGGTAACCTTATATTTCACATGTTCAATTTCTTTCTCGTCGAACAAAATTGATCCTGAAACTCCGGTCATGCCAAGCATGATGTGTTACAATTTACCCTTATGGCATCATTTTCATTAATTTACTAGGTCATTTGTTATAAAAATTATAGTAACTTCGCAATAACACAATTTCAAGTCTCTATGCAATCGTCCTAAGGCCTAGAAAAAACTACCGATGTAAGCTATATAAAGGAAAAAGCAATGAGAAGGAGAAGTGAGGTCCACCAAGCCAGCAGAGGGGCAGAATGGGTTGGTAACAATGTTTTTAAAACTGCACCGGTCACCATACCAGATTTTCGACATGGTTTAACCGAGTAGAACCAAATTGAACCGAATTTAGCATGTTATATTGCATTTGATTATATTTAACTATATTATATGATTCACATTATCAAATAACATAGCATAATCCATTGGTTTGGTGTTAAATATTTAGGTGATAGATATTGAGTTCAATACTGAGTTATAAGTTTGTTTTTAACTTAGCACTTATCTCACCCACTACAGCAGTCCCACATCATTCCCAGAACAAACTCTTATCCCTCTCATCTCTATATAAACCCACACATATCATTCTCATTTCTCATAAAAGATAATTTATTGACTTCAAGTCGGGTTGTATGGTAAAAAGCCAAATGCTGTGGTTTGAGTGAAAAGTGGGTTGAAAAATTGGGTATGATTGAATGTGTGGTACAATAGATTGAACTGGACCAAATTTGAGTACAGTGGTGCGATTGGGATATGGCAGGCTTGATGATGAGGAAGGTGATGGTGGTGGTGCTTGGTTAGTCGAAAAGGGTGAAATTGAGGGAGGTGGCGTCGTTGGCATTGATTGCGGCCATGGTGGTGGTTAGATCGGCCGAAGGTGGTTAGATCGGCTGAAGGTGGTTAGATCGGCCGAAGGTGGCTTAGTTATTATGTTAAAAAATGGCCCAAAAACTCCTGTCGGTGGCGATGACAAGTATAGACCCATAGTTGCGTTCGCCCGGTGGCAATGACAGTTGGACCATAGTTGTGTTGCGTTCGCCCGGTGGCGATGACAGTTATGGACCCATAGTTGTGTTGGCGATGACAGGTACAAACCCATAGTTGCGTTTGCCCGATGGCGATGACAGGTATGGACCCATAGTTGCGTTCGTGTCTGCCTGGTTGTGCTCGAGTCCACCAATCTGAGCCCATGCCAGTGTCCATCAGTCCAAAATCTGAGCTCATGCCAGTGTCCCATCAGTCCAAGAGCCTGGTTGACCCGTTTATTTGTAACCCATACCAAGTTGACTCTGCGCCAACTTGATTCTTGATTACGGCAGCTAACCTGGTTCAACTCATTTTCAACCTATTTTTGGCCATTTCTCAACCAATTTTGGTAATTTGAGAACACCTACATTAGTTTAGATGTATATTCACATTATTTAATATATTTTGATATTATAATTGATTTTATTTATTTATTTATTCATTATTATTTATTCTTTTTATTTAGATGTTTCTCGTATATGATGAGTGCTTATGTGATGATTTGTTATTATTATTGATATATTTACTTATTAATATTAATGTTTATTCAATTGTGTGTGTGTATATATATGTATGTGTGTATGTATATGTATATATATATGTATATATAGGAACTCTGCTATGTGCTGCATCAAAATGCGGGGCATAGCAGCGTATTTGATTGTGGGCCGCTGGATTTAAATCCAGAGGCCCACAATCAAAGTTCTTACTCCCTCCCCCCCATTTCTCCCGTCGGTCGCCCCGCCCCAACCTTCCCCGTTGGTCGACCCCGCCCTCCCGTAGCCGCAAGGGGGGGCTGCCACTACTGCGGGCGGGGCTAGGGGGCTGAGCAGAAATCGGCGGGGGTGAAGGCAGAAAAAAAGAGGGAGAAACGGGAGAAACACGAGATCGTGTTTTGGCCCATTGGATTTTGATCCAATGGCCCAAACACAAGTGTGCTACATGCGCTGTCAAAACAAGGCAGTGCATACCGTACCTCTGGGTGTGTGTAGATATATATATATATATATTATTTGTTTGTTCCATATATGTTATTATTGATTTATATTTAGTTGTGTATTTTGAATTGGATAACTATGATGACTATGATATTGTGTGTGTGTTGTTATTATTCATGAATAATTTAAATTAACCAATTTTGCTATTTATTAATTTATTAATTGATTATATATTTATTTATTTAATTATTTATTTGTTTATATCGAGTATATGTGATATTTACTCATGTTTATGCCATGTATTTATATAGTAATATGTTATTATTATTTTATGATTATAGTATTGATTATTTTTATGTATTTATTATCTATCTATTTATTAATGAGTGTATGTATCTATTTATTTATTATTTTTATTAGTTATTTCCTTTATTATGTCTTGATTTGTGTGTTGTATGTAGGTTTATTTAATGATTTTTTTATTTGGATGTATTGATGATGTAAGTACGAACTATGAGCATGCATCGTATAGAGATTCAGTATTTTACTTACCAGTGGGCTTCAATGTAGGTTTTGGAGTCCGAGCTCGCCATAGAGGAGACGTCACACTTGGAGCTTGGACCACAGTTCTATCAATACTCTTTTCAGTTTTTATCGCTATACTTTATTGCTGACTTGATTCCAGATCGCAGGACGGTTAAGTGGTTATTTAATGGGACCCCACTTAACATGGGTCATTTAGATATATTTTGCTTCCGTCGGGATTGAGTCAAGTTTTTATTACGAAATTATTTTATTTTTTTTAAATTTATTTTATAATAAAAACTTGACTCGAGTCGGGATCGAGTCAATTTTTTATTATAAAATTATTTTTATTTTCTTAAAAAATTTATTTTGTAATAAAAACTTGACACGAGTTGAGATCGAATCAAATTTTTATTACAATACTACCTTCCCCTGTTTCTTCCCCCCACCCCTATTTTGAGTCGCCACTCCACCTCTGGTGACCTCGCCGCCGGCCGCCCTTTGGCCAATGCTATCGCTACCTCGGTGGTAGGTGGGCTGGTTAGAAAACGACCGGCGGCGGCTGGGCACGGGAGTTTGTGAGCGGGCGGAGCGCACTACAGGTGGGGCCGGGGGCGAGCAGAAACCGGCGAGGGGTGAAGGCAGAAAAAAAAAGAAAGAGAAAACGGGGGAAACACAAGATCGTGTTTTGGGCCATTGGATTTTGATCCAACAGCCCAAACACAAGTGCGCTACATGCGCTGTCAAAACAAGGCAGCACATACCAGCACCTCTGTGTGTGTATATATATATATTTGTTTGTTGCATATATGTTATTATTGATTTATATTTAATTGTGTATTTGAATTGGATAACTACTATGACTATGATATTATTATTATTATTCATGAATAATTTAAATTAACCAATTTTTATTTTATTTATTTATTTATTGAATGATTATATATTTATTTATTTAATTATTTATTTATTTACTAATACAAGTATATGTGATATTTACTCATGTTTAGCCATGTATTTATATAGTATATGTTATTATTATTTTATGATTATAGTATTGATTATTTTTATGTATTTATTATTTATCTATTTATTAATGAGTGTATGTATCTATTTATTTATTATTTTTATTAGTTATTTCCTTTATTATGTCTTGATTTGTGTGTTGTATGTAGGTTTATTTAATGATTTTTTTATTAGGATGTACTGATGATGTAAGTATGGACTATGAGCATGCATCATATAGAGATTCAGTATTTTACTTACCAGTGGGCTTCAATGTAGGTTTTGGAGTCCGAGCTCGCCATAGAGGAGACGTCACACTTGGAGCTTGGACCACAGTTTTGTCAATACTCTTTTCAGTTTTTATTGCTATACTTTATTGCTGACTTGATTCCAGATCGCAGGACGGTTAAGTGGTTATTTAATGGGACCCCACTTAACATGGGTCATTTAGATATATTTTGCTTCAGTGATTAATAACCCTTAAAGATGAGACCCATTGAGTCTGATTTTAAAAACAAGATCTACCGCAAACAGCTTTCGGGTCTATTATACAAATCTCTTCCTAGGCCTATATATGATTTTCTTAAGTTTTTCAATAAGAAGTGAGAAAGGAGAAAGTTGACAATCGCGTCTTGAGATAGGGCACGTGTTTATCAAAGGGGGCTCTAGATTCGGCGAGCGTATGTTCCATTTCCAAGGGATCCTGACAACACCTTTGAGTTCATCAAACACGGAGAAGTGTGGAGGTTTATGGTTACTATAATGGAGTGCATGTTTAGACTTGTGGTTTTAAAGGGTACTGAAGGCGCATGCATGAAAGTATTTAGCCTTTGTACTCACGGCTAGGAGTGATATGGAGGATATAGAGGGCTAAAAGAAAAGAAAGTGATGTTCCCACGCAAGGGATAGTTTTTAAAATTGATGAAACATGGGATGGGATAGAAAGGGGATGTTGTCGTGCGAGGTCGACGACTTCTAATTAACACTTTTATGAGAGATTCTGTGAAGGAGTATATAAATGGTTTCACTTGCCAGGACGGTCAGCTCTCCTGTGCTAATTTGACTATTAGTTATTTCTAGACTAGCAACATTCGTTATTTATATTTTTTATATTATATATGTAGGTTTTGTGATTCTGAGTCGGCTTTGGTAGGAGGACAGACAAACGCTACACAACACTTGAGCTCAGTGCAATTATTTTTTTTACACTTTTACTTATATTTGATGTATTTTTTACGCGTATTTAATGGTGTCTTCCATTCTCTTGACACCAAGCGGGTTATTTCTATCTAGATTATTGATCGAGTCCTATAGGCTAGCTGCTTTAGACATGACTCAACTCGATCACGACATTTTCGATCCAGCTATTTATTGATTAATTATTTTTTAAACCATTAACCATTATTGCTATTACTTATGACTATATCAATGTGACTTTTGACTGTTTTAACCGGTAGTAAATACTTTGCAATTCCTTCATCCCTTAGGCTTCACCTATATGCATACACTCACGTTACTTTATCTCAATGCAATACAACCACTTAGAACCCTTCCTTTTAATTTATTTGGTCTTTGTATTTTCTTGTCGCCTAGTTTTTTTATTGCACACCCTCCCTACCTAGCTTTGAAAGTGGGTTTAAAAGAAATTTTAATGATATTAAATATTTAAACCATGCTCTTTTGACTTCAATGAGTGCTTAGATCCAAAATTTAAATACCATTATTCGTTAACATACCTGATTTATAATCATGTCGGGCTATATTTGATTCAATCGGGTTGAACTTGGATGATCATGCAAATATTAAATTAGAAATTAGTAATAAACTGTTTTATTATACATTGAAATTTTTTACGATTAATATTTAATTAAATATCAGTTAAAATCATAGATGAAGAAATTGGTCGATTCCACTCGGAATCGGCCGATTTAACTCGGATCGGAAGCAATCCGATCCGAAACAGGCGTCGAATCGGGTTTCTAATAAAATGGTCGACGAATCGGCCGATTCACCCCAATTCCAACCGATTCACGGCCGATTCGGAATCGGGGTAAATCGGGAAGAATCGGTTTTTATGGGTAAATGACAAAAATACCCTAGGTATGCTATTAAATAAATTATTTACGCATAGGTAAAAGTGGAATCAAAAGTTTAAAAACCTAAAATAAATTACTTACCTCCCTCCGCCCATCCGCTGCCGCCGCCGATCATCCCTTCGCCCGTCTGCCGCAGCCGCCACCCCTTGCATCCGCCCTCTCTCCACCCATTTGCCGCCACCCCTTCCCTCTGGCCGTTTGCCGCCGTCCCTTCCCGCTGACCCCGTGTGCCGCCACTTGACGCGGTGACAGGATGGCGAGGCGGGGCAGGGGGCGAGGGGGTAGGGGGTGGGGACGAGGCGACACGGGATAGGGCGGCGAGGGTGGCGATGGGGCAGGGCGGGGGGTGATGGGGGCAGGGTCAACGGGGGAGGCAGGGCAAGGTAGGACGAGGCGGGGTGAGGGGGATGGGCGGCATTGGGGAGAGAGAAGGGGGGGTGGGGAAAGAAAATGTAGGTGGCATTCTCGTAATTAAAAGTTGACTCTACTTTGACTCTAGTCAAAAATAATAATTAACTCCAAATAATTCAAAAAAATCCAAAAAAATATCATAAAATATAACACATCTTAATATAAAAATAACATCAAAATGACATGTTTTGTAACTAATAACTCATAAATTTTGACTAAGTTAACATTTTTACATAAGACCGATTTGGACTGATTCAAATGAACCGATTCTGGACCGATTTAGACCGATTCGATTCGACTTAGTGACTCTCAAAAACCAATTCTGATTCCGATTCCATTTTTGCAACCATGGTTAAAGTACAATGGTTTTTAATTAAAAAAAGGATTTTGAAAAAAATTCAAATTAAAAAGCCAGACATGAATTAAAAATAATACACAGACTAATTTAAACCATAAAATAACGGATTTGAAAAGGGTATGTGATTTACGAGGTAGGACCATTAGTGCGACATTTAAAACAAGGTTTGGATCCCTTCTACCATCAATTCAATTCATTCAATGGTGCATTTCCTCCAAATTGTGGATCATTCTTTTCATCTTCCCCTACGTTGACGTGCACAATGAGCTCGGAAAAACAGGAACTTGTCCATTATGAGCATGAGCAAAATTACTCATTGCTTTGTCCAATTTCACTAATCTGGTTCGTTCCTGGACATCTCTGGTGTTGCTGGTCTTGAAAACAACTTCATAGTAGGACTTGTATACTTGATTTGCGGGGAGTCTTCGGTGGGTGTTCATGGCCATGTCAGATTTCAACAGGGAGATATTTGGTTTTTAGGTTATTTCGGTTTCTCTCCCCTCCACAGTTTGTATCGAGTGATCCTTTTTCAGTTCATCTTGAAATCCCATTTACACGGAGAACTCAAACCTCACGTCGGAACAACAAATTCAATCGATGAAAAGGTTCTAAAATTTTTTAAGCTATAGGTAAAGAGCATTCAATTGACTGTTTAACAAGTTCTCTTTTTCCAAAGAAATATTAACAAGTGTAAAACTGGAACTTATGCCATAATTATTTTTTAAAAAATTGCAAATTAATGAGCAACAATAGAAAATAAATGATACTTGTAAAGGGTTAATTAGAAAAATTAGATAATTAGATAATAAAATCTCCAGTAATCATATTCGAAAATGTCTAATAAACACAAAAAAATCAACGAAAGCTTTTTTGCTCAACTCATTCCTTTACTGTAAGGGGGACACAGATAATATTTGCTTTCTTATGGTGGTCTGACTTCACATACAAACTTGTCAGTAACTTCGTCCGCAACAATGGAAGTGGCATAAGTATCAAAAACTAATGACGGTTGCATTCTATAGTAATTGTTTCAAAATAGCTCGAGACACGGTCTAAATATTTAAAAAGGGATACCTTGATGCTAGTTTAGTAAGTATAAAGAAAATTCATTTACATAACAATAAACAAACTCTAAACACCAAAAAAAATAAACACTTTAAAACCAAAACGCTAAAACACCCTAACAACCAATATCCTTCAAATACAAAACATAAACATCAGCTTTCATTCAGTCCTTGCACTTAGGCTAAGCAATTCATGAATGCCAAAATTACCAGGATGCCTACCCTCTTCAACATGGACTAAAAGCCAAAATTTTGTATCCCTAAAGCTATGCAGTTTAAAAAAGAATTGCAGCTTAAGCCTGAGACTCCTAATAGATACCATCTTGTGGAGGGAAAAATCTTTAGCCACACATCATCTGAGCAGACATCAGACCAAGCCATCTGGTGAATATGCAACATGCTATAAAATTACCTGCTCGTCGAAAAGAAATTCTTGTAAGTAGGTAATTTAATTATATTAAATATATAATCTCTTCATAAAAGTGAATAAAATGCAACAAAGTTTTATTTAAGCATACATCAGTTTAGAATTAAGGCTCCCGATCATATTCACAATTAAAATAGATCCTTAATGTTATGAGGTACTTTTAGCAATGGAGCATAGACCCACATATTGCGTAAGGCTACAATACAATATATTTAACTACAGAATACCAAAGAAATGTTTTAAAGTAATAATTAATTATTTAAAATGAAAATTCAGGTGCCATGCCAAATATAACAATTGACATATACAAATGTTTTTGTCTCCACTCAAAGTTTGAGTAGCGACTACAACCAGCATGCTTTAAATAGTTACATGAGCAGTTAGATGAGAGAAATTACAGCATATTTATGAAAAGAAGCTAAACTAATCATTTTGATCTAGCTCTCTTCTTTTGTTCTTATTGTCTTTACCATTTTCATCGCTTTCAAAAAGTAATCCAACGTAGTGTCATCAACTTCCATGTAAAGTAAATGAGCAACAAACCAAGAGAATGCGAGAAAATACTGGGTAACTAATTGAAATAAAAAACATAATGCAAGAAACATGTTCAATTACAATTAACAATGAGAAGGTTTTTCAATTCATTACTTACATTTGTGCAATGGTTTGAACAATGAGAAGTTTTTTCAATTCATTACTGACTACAATCACTAGTGCTGTTGGTTATTCAACGTGCATCATCAATCATCCCACAAGTTCAATAATTGTGCCCAAAAATGTATTTTCACGTCTATCCTTATGACTTTAGAAATGCATCAAACTTTTATTACTAGAGGCGTCTTCTAGGAAACTATTTTTGCCTATAAAAATGATGCATCTTCTCAAACTCCTAATACTAACCCACAATTTCTGATGATGATTCTCACGTTTCCCCGTTCCTTGTGATCTCTACCAATCATGACACACATAACCCTCTGATTACTACCTCTCATCCAAACAATTCAATAAAAGATAATTCTCACACCAACATGCCCAAAGCTACATCCTCCACATCTTGCTCCCAACATTTGCGCCAGCCATCTATTTATTTTCACCCTCATCCTAAAAGAAATCCTCGTTAAAGATTATATATACCACAAATTGTATTTTTATGGTGCTTGCATGTCTACTCTATTAGATGCTTCATCAGGTATTCTATATCTCAACTCTCACTTCTGTCTCTTACTCTCGTTTTTCCTCCCACATTGTGCCTTCCTAGCAATTCTCACCTCTCTTGATGAACCAACATCTTTTAAACAGAAAGCAATGTCCCAAAAAATTCTTGCTCTTCAAACTTATCAAAAATGATATTTGACACCTCCTAGGTAGAAACCAATGAGTTGCAAATGGGTCTATAAAATTATTTATAATGTAGATGATCCATTGTGCTTTATAAAGCTTGCTTGGTGGCGTGCGTTTTTACTTAGAGGGTTTTCATTTTAATGACACTTATGCCCTAGTAGCCAAATCGGTCATTGTCATGTGTCTTCCTACTATAGCAGTCTCCTAAGGGGTGGAAACTTCATCAACTTGATATCAATAATTTCAATTTACATGGTGATCTATCTAAAGAGGTTTATATGTCTCTACCACTTGGCTACGAAGCTTCTACTTTTGAACTAGTTTGTCACCTTCGCATGTCTTTATATGGTCTCTCCCGGGCATCTCAAAATTGGTACTTCAAACTTAAAGAAATACTCATTGAGTGTGATTTTATTCAATCCATGACCCTCTCTTCACCTAATCCAAAGGCGCATATTTACGAAGGTCCTTGTCTATGTTAATCTCATCCATGCCAGCAATCATGCAGAATAATATTGCACAACAAGTTCTCCTCTGGTTGGAATCAATAATTAATGCATCTTCGCATGATAAAAACAAACTCTAATACTAATTCCATCATGTATTACAGCTTTTACTCTTGATAATTAACGAACAGATGTATAATGACGCATGGACTTTGGCGCTGAACTTCGAAAACTCTTGAACATTGCCTGGCATTTGGATAATCAAATGTCATCCTCCGTCCCGAATAAATATCCATTTTCTGCGCTAAATCTTGGTTGTTTTCTTTTCCATTTACTGCTGAGTTTCAGTTTCTGCTAACTATGTTGTTCATGTTCATCATACACTTGTCAGAACAAACTTTATCCCATGACGGTTTGGTGTGGTTTGTTTGTGTGAATTTGAAATTTTGAACCAACAAAATAAAGGATTTTAGATGAAAAAGGGAAACAAGAAATGACTATAAGAGCTTTATTTTCACTAAGCAATGTCAACTAACCTGTGCCATAATGAAGCAAACATGCATATTTATATGAGAGCTATGAAAGAATTACAAGCAAAATTGCTACCCTTTTTGCTAAGTAGATGATTGGCAAAATTTTTTCTCTCAAGGACAAAACAAAGTGTAGGCTGCTACAAAACTTCAAATCAAAGTGCAAGAAACAGGCCTCAATCTATTTGATCCTTTGACAGTGATTGATACCACACCAATTCGGTCTCCAATGCACCTTTTCAAGAAGTCAAATACCAAGAAATGGCACCTTCCTGAAAGCAAAGGAGCCTATGTAAGAATCTCAAAATCCAATATCAATGAAGTTAAGACCCCTTCACAGTTAAGTAGCACAACCTTAGAAAAACAAAAAAAATTTAAAAAAAAAAGAAAGAGAGAAAAGAACATCCTGCAAATGGTTGAAAGCAATTTACTCAGTCAATAGAAAGGTCGCTAGTCCGGATGTTGCGTTGCTGATTTTTGATGGCCTTAGCTAGATTACTTCCAAGTAAGCTAGGTTCATTTTCTTTGCTCTTATCTGAAGAGAGCTTTGGCTGAAACCATCTTCTCAAAGTGAGCCCATTAATTCTTACTTTTCCATAAGATTCTCCTCCTTGATAAGGTAGTCCCAATCTTCTTAGCATAGCACAAACAGCTTGGCCAACCCTGTTAAATGAAATTTATCATCCACTGCTAATATGGACATTTAATATGTCACTATTTCCATTACCAAAGAAATCAAAAAGCAAGAAGTACAACCATCACAATCAGAATAAGAAATAAAAGTGGCAGCAAAAATTTCTCATCTACCTAACTCTTAGATGGCATGGAAAATAATTACCTACTGCAAACACCATTCCATGATATAACTTTAAAAGAGAAGCATTCGAACACCATTAACCTATAAACACAAGCACCAAGAGTGCAATTGCTAATTGTTTACACTAAAACATCTCTTCCCTACTGGCAAGGAAAGCTTGCTTCCATCTCAAAGCCATCTTGTATGTGCCTGAAGAGAAGAGGTCTTTCCGAGATTGGGAATAAATAATCATAAAAAACAAGGGAATACCATTCTTCTTATCATCATACACCAAATCAAATAACTTTTGGAGGCAGATCCTGTGAAGGACTTCACTATCTCATACAACACATAAGCACTCACAGAACTCATCTTTTTAACATTTTTCTAACTTTTTTTCCATCCATATACTTGTTTGTCCTAATCTAGCCAAGGTTCATTTCTACCTGGTATATTGTTAGGCGTGAATAAACATGCCCCTCAGGGCATGGGCTTATTCTCAACTTCCCACATGAGTTTTCATTAAATACAACCAAGCCAGCATACATCGATTTCAAAAGTCGAAGTCAAATTCGTACATCACCCCTTCACTTACAACATGATTCAGTACACAATTAACATACCCATCCTAACATTCTTCTTTTTCCACCTTTTGCTACTGTAACTTCTCTAAACAACCCAACATTCAATTCCATAAAATACAACAGCTTCATTGCTACACAAAGGAGAAAATTTCCAGTTCTTTTAGATAATTTTCTTCTCTCTAGTCCTGTAAGACACCAAGCTCTACATGATTTGACCAAGCAAAAAGAATCTATAGAAGGGAGTTCCCTACCATATTGAGGGCTTTATAATCTTTTAGAAATCACAATTTTACAGACAATTTCAACAAAAAAATCATGTTAAAAAAGCTTCATTTTACAGTAAGTAATATATAGTTAATTATCTCTTTTGTAATCCTTGGAACATACAAACTGAACATTTGAAATCATATAAGAAACTACCAGTTCAGTAAATCGTGATCCAAAGCCAGGTGAAGTGGTTTCTCACCTTCCAGCCAATGCGACAGGCTTTTCCCCTCTAGGAGAAATTATTACAGTCTTTTCCACATGGAGTAAAATAGTAATATTTGGCAACTTTGCACCTGGAAGAAAGCTTGAAACTGTAATCATACAAATTTTATAAGCAGTTCCAACAGTGCTTCTATATGAATCCAATCTAGCCTACAATGATAAGGAAAATATTATGACACTTAACAATTGTGCTCACGACAAAAAATACAAAATAATAGAAAAAAATTCAAGGGAATGATTTACCCGCTGCAAGGCGATGCTTAAGGCCTTTCAGAACTGTTATGAGGTATACCTGACAAAATAATATGAGGCCACATCATATTATGAGACTTACCACAGAAAAATAGCGAAGATGCACTCAAAGATAATGCAACTCTTTGTGGCTGTAGGCCAATACATTTTCACTCAAATATTTCAGAGACAAACCAAGCATAAAAGTATTAGACTAAATAAAATTCATGAATTAATTCTAAAAGAGCATTTGGCCAGCAGATCTTCGCACCACTTTGCAGAGGTATGCTGGAAAGCAAGTTTCTTTTTCACTAAGTCCTTACTTTAGTAATATTATCTATGTTTTATCCAATTAGGCAAGTACTAATCTTGTTCATTAGGAGTTTGTTAAAACATATTACATAGCAACACCATGTCATCTACACTCCATTGCAACTCAGCTGGGGTAATTGTAAATACGAATTCAACCTCACAAGAAAATAACAATGAAAGAGATAATAAGACAAAGCACACATGAATTTTAAGTTCCTTGGAAACAGACTACAGCCCTCTTCTATAGCCTCGATGTAAGATTAATAGGAATTTGCTACGCCTTCTTCGTTATACACTGTACACTTGCTTTAAATCATGAGGAAATTCCAAATGTACTACCTTCTCACACTCTAGGAAAGACAACTTTCATCCTTCAACCCTTCTTCCAGTTCTTTGAAATATGTTTGTAGCAAGAATGAAGATTACAAGAGCCGTTAGAGAGCACATCAGCTAGAAGATGAAGTCAGGACTCATGTAATCCTTCCCCATTGTCTCCAATCCCTATGTATAGAGAAAAAGGTTTTATTGTCCTTCAACAACATTTTTGAGAAACTCTGGATTGAAAAGATTAACTTTTCTGGATAGAAAATAGCCACTTAAGAAATCCATCCTCTGCATTTGGACTCTTAATGTTGTTCCAAACTCAGCCACTCCTCAACTTCATGTTTTAAGCTCCATTCCCAGTACCCAAGGCTAATTATGGCTTCAAATTTTGATCATATGAGTCTTTAAAATGCTGAAGTAATAGTACAAAAGAAATTTCACAAGTCATGTCAAAACTTGAGGATCAACAAACGGCATTTCTCGGAGCCAGATGCCTTTTTGATGCAAACCACGACAACGAGGAAAGTAAGATACCTCATGTCTGCAAGTATTATAGATCTCCATCATTGACTACCATGCAAGTGACCTTTTTAGTAATTGAAAATCTTTGGCACATGTTTGCTGAGTTTATCTGTTAGTCTAAGAGAAAATCTAGAGTGTGATTTTGTACAGGAACTGAGTTTTTAAAGGTATCAAGGACACAAATTTTCTTCATGAATTCAGAGACAACAGTCGGTTATTTAATTTTCAACACTTTTGACAACCAAGCCATTACTATCACAATCACTCCCAGTTTTTTACCACCACACAGTCACCCGCATTCATAATTTATAATTGCTTCCCATGATGCTACAACTAATTCACCTTTTGTTCAAAATTAACCAAGAACCTAAAAGCTAAAGAGAGAACAAACGTTTTAACTTAAAACAAACTCCTATGCCTAGCTTATTGCCTTTCTGCCCCACCTTATCCCAAATGATGGGGCAGGGGGCGTGGATCCTATTCCACCATAAGAGTTGAGGATGCGTGTGAGAATAGATGACAAAGTTTTCATAGTCAAATGCCTTTCCTTACATCAATTCTCTTCTATCTAATAGCACAAAAACATTGGCTGAGTTTCCAATGGTGACGAAAAAACTTACAAACACATGAACTTATACCCAAATACATAAATCTAAAACCAAACAAAGAAAATGATTGCATCGCTCGTACAACTTACTTCTGAAGTTCGAACTTCTAATTTTCTTGTGTCAATAACAATGGGACCTTCTTTAAAAGAGACAGAACGAACAACTCCAAGTGAAGCTGCTTCCTGAAACCATTGGAAGATAAATCATTTTCTTATGATGGTTATGATCAGGAATAAAAGCTTTTTGCCACGAACCTCAAATAGAGAAAAAGAGCGAGGGTCATATTCACCAAACCCATCTAACAAAGAAAAAATGTTAAAGCGCCGAAATGCTTCACTGCTGACACCAAGATTTTCAACCAGTCTATTTCTGAAGGATACATCATGAGGGAGCTTCAAGCATCCCAAGACCTGTGAAAAGACCTCCATGGATGGTTTAATGCCACTTCCAATCATCTCTCTATAAACAAACAATGCTGAGGATGTCCTGTAGACATATGGAAAACCTTGACATCGTAAAACCTAATTATCTCTCAAGTATGGTATTGTCCATGATGATGATGATAGACTAATTGTGATGATTTCAAAATATGATGCATCAATCTAAAGTCAGATGGAGGAAAAATTTTGTGGAGAAAGTCAATAAAAAAGTAATATATTTGCCAATGATGTATGGTGGAGTGTTCCACACGCAAGTTTTGGGATCTGATGGCAAAACATTGTTGGAAATGGGTATGAGGTGGGTCAAGACCTGGTCCACAGTATGCCTTGGTAGTGTTTACCTCAAATTTATCGAAAAGTTCAGTAGTTGTTAATAATCTTAGTTAATTAGTGTTATCTCAGACTTAAAAGTCCTTTTTACAGTAACATTGAAGCTGGAACAGCCAGAAAGCTAATATTATCCAAAACAAAAAATATATTAAAAACTACAACAGATACCCTAAAAGAAGTCTCGATCCTTTCAACTAAAAGAAAAAAAAAAGAGAAATTTTTAGAAAAAGAAAGGAACAAAAGGGGCATGTTGTTAGGTCTGATAAGGAGAATGTAAAAAGTTCTATGCATCCCTTCCTAACTAGATATTATTCCAATGTAATGACCGGGACACATGCTTAAAAATTGGGCTCCAAATAAGTAGCATACCATCTATTCTCAAGTTGCAATCTTCCTAAACCGAACACAAAAATAGGCTCACCCCAAGAAAATGCCTTCTTGTATCTCCGTAAGCATAGGCCTAAATACAGAATAAATTCAATTACAAAATATAAAAACATAAATGGTTTAAAAGGATAAACTCCTGCTATAAAAAAATTGACATTTTTGCAATTGCGGGAATTCCACTTGTCTTTAACACCGTGTATTTGTAGCATGAGAGTAAACGTGAAAGTGTGCCCCAAATGCATATAATACCATATTTTACCAGTTAAACATTTGCACATGATAAGGTTAGGGGTGATGCCATCCTGCTTGGCTTCTGAAAAGAGCTTCAATCCTAGTTCAACTTCATCCGCTCTTGAAAATCAAAACATATATTCAGAATAATGATTGTTAGAATATGTTTTGTTATAGAAAAAATTGATAGTGGTGCAACCATTACTTTTCACATGCAACTAAGAGAACTGAAAATGTGATGGCGTTTAGAATTACACCCGCTTCTTTGACTTCAGCAAGAACTTCTAAAGATCGTCTTAGCTGGTTGGCCTCACCTGTTGAAACAAGTTAAATATCATGCTAATAGGAACTACAAATAAATATACAATTTAACCTCATGGTACATCATGGAGAAGTTCCACTAATTGACAGCACAAGTTCTCACATTTGCAAAATATTGTTATGATGGATGTAAAGAGTAAATTTTAAAGATACACTATAACCTAAACATGTACTATTTCAATGTGCTTGAAAATCTTAAGCTTAGCATGAATCCAAAATCATGCACATAATTCACAATCTACTCTGGGAAAAATTAGCTCTTTAACACCTCCATTAAGTAAAATCTAACTCAGATTCACAGCTTATGACGCCAAGTCATTTAATAAACACCCATATATAGTCTATGCATAAGCACATCAAAAGGAACAATACAAAATCCCATACATAAATACCATTCTGATCATCAAAACTACTTAAATTTATAAACCCAAAAGAATAAAGTTAAAGGAAGAAAGAAAATAAAGTGAGGAAGAATAAAGTCGAAAGCAAGAGAACATAGAGTTGGAGAAGAAGCACTTTATTTATCTGAATTTTCAAGTAAAAACATGATAATGGTCAAGTACATACATTTAAGCCTCAGCCTTATAGAGTTCACCATGATACAGAGCTCCTACTTCAAGTAGCATATTTATGGTGTATGCATACTTCAGCAAACAAATCTCTAATCTTGCATAGGGTAGAGTCCTAGCAAGAAGAAATCTGTAACAAACAAGGTCGAGGACAGATCTGATTTCAAGTCCTGAACCTTGCTAGTTATGCCTTCTATAGGCAAGTTGTTGAAGTAGGGTGAAAAAGGGAAGCAGTCGAGCAGCAAGAAATAAGGTAAGAAGAGAAGAAAGAAAACAGCCATAGGGGGGTAAATATTCTCTTGTATTACAATAATGAAAATCTGTCTCATAATGCCTTACATACATATATAATGACTCATTCCTAAACAACTAGGAAAATAAAATAACTTTCTAACTTATGTATAACCTTTCATAAGAATAAATTCAATTAACTATAGGACTCTCACTTGAACAAGAAAAACAACTAAATAGACAAAAGATAAACTCAATGCAAATAAGTAAAAGTCAACTCCATAAGAAAACTCTGATCAGCAACTTCTTTTCCTTTATCTTCATCATGCTTCTCCATGTTCTTCTTTCTCTCATAAACAATCTCATACCAAGAATGCTCTAACTTCTTTTAATAGTCTTACTCAATTTGATCAACACCTAACAAACTAGAAGCTGAAGATAGATTGTCAAACTCGCGAAGATGTTCTGCATCAATTTATCTTCTTCTTTATCCACCTTATCCAAAAAGGTGTCAGAGACAACAATCCTAATGTAAAATTCTTGCAATTACAAATGGCATGCACTTCCAGATGTCAACCCTGCTCCCTTATCCGTGGGCTAAGACAATAATGTATGAGAATTGGTGCAGTTAGGATACTTGCCGTACTGCTAATTAACTAATCCTACCGCAACTATCCACATTCTTCTTCTTCTTCCACCTGGGTACTTCACCTGGTACCCAAAGGGTGTCAAGGGCATGGATCCTACACTAGGATCCATACAATTACAAATGGCAAAATTTCGATGATAAAAATCTAAATAAAAATATACAACAAGAACACAACAACTTAGCGCTCTTTAGTGTCAATGTAAACATACTAAACATTAGCAGCATCTTCACAAGCTGAACATGAAGATGATACAAATTGAGACATACATAAAACAGTAATCAAGGCATTTACTGTTGAAACCGTTGGGAGCAACTTAATGGCTTTCATATCTTCAAATAGCTCCAATGCTTTTTGCCAATTTTTTGACTGAAACCGGTAGAGTTATAGTTAGCAACCTAAAGAAATCTTTTATTGACTGTTGGCAGAAAGTTCTTTTGAACATAATCAATCAGTTACTACAGTTTTACACTTACATTGCAGCAGGCCCCCATTAGAGAGCTGTACGATATAATGCCTAGTTTTGCACCTTGACTTCTGGCCGTCTGCAGAATTTCAAAGGCAATGTTTACTTTTCCAGCATGACCTGCGGCATCTATCAGAGCACTAAGAAACATCTGCAGTAAACAGAAAACCATAACTCGTGATGAGAGACATAAAATAAAACTAAGTTATACGTGATTCACGCAAACATTTCACCATAATCATCACCAACACCTTATCCTAGCCAAATTCAAGGTTTAAGTCACAGATTTTATATCACCAATTGGCTGCTTACACCACTTAACTGATGATACAAACCAATGTAAACAAAGTGGCATGTTTTTATGACAGATGTCTTTCCCGACACAATCCTTAAAAGGGGAAAATTAGATGAAGTCATCTATGTTGGATAGCCACCATAGCGTGATTGCTAAAATTCAAATATTAATAAAGTCAACTATCCTTTGAAGCAAAACTGGATAAGAAGAAATCTGTTTGGTTCATCAGCTTCAAAATTTTACAGCACATTTGGGAACCATTGACCAAGTCAAGACATTCACAATTGAGGGGGCGGGAAGATGTAAAGGCCACATGGGCAAATACCTCATCAGGAACAACTCCATTTTGCTTCATGTCATTGTACACCATGAGAGCAAACTCCAAATCACCACTCTCACTACAACTATTGACAGCAATTGTATATACCTCCGGTGTCCCTTTAATATTGAATTGTTTCATCAATTTGTATACTTCTTGTGCTCGATCAACCTGAAAATTTTCATCTTTGAAATTTTAAGACAAACACACAATTATGTAATAACCACATGTGGAGAGCTCACCTGGCCAGCTTGTGCGCATGTTTTCATCAAAGCACCTACAGTGACATGGTCTGGCTCAATGGGAGTTGGCTCAACCCCCATCTCAGCAAGTACATCAAAGGCTCGATCAACTGCGCCAGATTGACCGCAAGCAGTGATAAGGGCATTGAATATAACTCGATCAGGTATCACATTCTACTGCACATAAACCTTGCCAGTCGTTAAAAGGAAAAAAGTCCAGATATAAAAGCCGTGGTCAAAGTTAAGAATTCAAAATTCTTAAACCAAAGTTAAGTGCTTGAATCACATCTTACCTTAGAACGCATAATTCCATAAGCACCAAATGCTTTTGCCACCTGCCCAGCTCTAGCACAACCATCTATTAAAGCACCATATGTATGGACATTGGGCACCACTCCAGAATTAACCATTTCATGAAATATCTATAATACAAGTTACCATTCAGATTATTTCATAGAGAGATTGAGTTAGTGTTAACAAACTAAAAGATCTGTAGCCCACTACAATGCCACAACTAGAAAATAAATATACACACATACTTCAAACATAGCATCAACTTTTCCACTCTTTGCACATGTCGATATCAATGTAGTATAAAGTCTGCAGTCTGCTTTTAGATCAGCCTCTTTGATAAGAAGAAGAACTTGAAATACTCCTAATGAATTAATACAACACGTTAGAACAACAAATAGAGCCATAAAATGTAGTAAATGATTCACAAAGGTGCCAAGCAAAAAGGCACATTTACCCTCAAAATCTTGGGAACAAGCACAAACAGATAACAACATATTAAATGTACTCAATGTTGGATTTTTTATCAGCTTTACAAACCGAAATGCCTCATTCACAGCTTTTTGATTTTTGCAGGCTTTAAGAAACCTTACATGATAGACCTGAAAAAACAATAACAAATATCGTTCGAGAGACGAAGAATTAGCATAAAGATTAATTAGAGTGTACCCAGAACAGAAAGCAATTTAAAACATACCTTATCCATATCCAACAAACCATTTTTTTCTCCATTTTCTAGCACCTCTAAACAGTCAGTCAACCTGAGAAAGAAGAGTGAACATAAACATGAGACAGCCAGTATGAACATATAGTGTTGCTTCCATTTGACAGTTTGGCCTGCCCAATCAAATAGTTCCATGCTTGCCAGCTCTGAAGGTATAATCTAATTAAAGTTGAAGAGCCTTTTTCAAACTTCCAAACCTATCCATGAACGACAGACTGGACCTGTATATGCAAACAAACCTTTGTTGTCACTCTTCCAACCTACCATCACAGGATGCATGGCTCACTCTTACTATCCCCACATGGTGATGAATATTAAACAACCAGCAGTTAGCTTGCATTGAATAATGCTAACCCTAGCCTCCCTCCAGATTGACCTCGTGACAATTTTTTATATTACCTCACCCTTAACTTCATTCCATCCAACTTCTATCAAAGACATGCAAATGGACCAATCAGTACTGTCATTTTTAATTTTTTTGATAAATGGCAAGGCCCAACTCAATTTAATTACCGCAAACATCAATTTAATTTCGGGAAGACTGCAGCAATAGAGGCAATACAGGAAAAATTGGCATAATCACAAGAAGATGATGTACCTTCCTTCTCTTAGAAAACGAATGTAAGCCTTCAAGTACTCCGATGACCTGCTTTCATGTTTTACATGTGCCTCACTTGGTAAAAGATTTGTACTACCATCAATGTTTTGGTAAACTGCCTTCTCTTTCACAAAGCTTCTACCATTCACCGATCTTTTAATCCTGCCTGAAACTCCCACCTTATTGAATGTTGAAGAAAAGTTGGAATTTTCATTTTCACTCTCTGATCTTGTAATTCCTTCGACCGATGGTAGAACCAATTGATTTTTTCCTCGGAAGTTACTTTGGCTGTCAATGGACGGTTGGTGGTCGATCAATGTTTGATTCAGACCTGCATTTTGAGCAGGTTCCTCATTCACATTTTCTCTGTTCAAAGCATTTTCAGGAAATTCAGCAGTAGTTCTAGTAGATACTGCAGCATCCACCAAGATTTCTGGATCTTGTGCTAATATATATTCATGTCTATCTCTTTTAGGTTCCTCCATATTTGCAACGCCCTCTTCAAACATCACATCTGCATTGCTATTGCCTATTGCATTTAATTCTCTTGGATCACCCAAGATGATGGCTTCATGTTTTTCAATTGTCTGGGAATTCTTAGGCAACAGTGTGTGGAAGTGCCGTTGATCTTTGCTCACACTCTCATTTTGAATTTGAGAGATATTATTACTAACATGTTGTGAATTTGTTGCAGTATTCTGAACATCCATATCAGAATAACCTGCAAGCTACATGGCCAGCTCAAATATAAGACATTCTATTTGATAGGAAGAATGGAAATAATCACATTTGAACGGAAAGCTGAAAATATGGATAAAGATACTTTTGATTATGATATATAATACATCTAATTCAGCTAAGACTAATAATACATTAGAAGCCTAATTCAATTACGAACAAGGTTTGTATTATTGTATTTTGATTTCATCTCAGAAGGTTGAAAATAAGAGATCTCGGAGAGATCCAAAAGAATTCTTGGAGAGACTCGGAAGAATTCTCGGAGACGGAGGTGTTGACATGTAATAGGTTTAGGAAACACATAAACTAATGATACAATGCAAAACATAAACTAATGACACAATGCAAGACAAACATGTAATCGGGCAACTTGTGGATTGATAATAATAAGAAAATATTCTATAATTATCCTGCAAATAGAATATTTCTTCTCTACAAAATAACATGATGATTAGTAATACAACGAAGATCTAAGTGGTTTGACATTTTCAGTTGGAAATTGTCAATAATAATAATGAACAACATTGATTCCATTTATCTCTGAAATAAAAAAACATTGATTGAACAAGCACAATATCATAAATTCAATTTCATCAAATGATTTTATTTATAAATGAACATAAATAAAAAAAACTACACAAGAAAACTTAAAAATTATATAAAAACATAATTATTCAAAGCTCATCCTTATTTATATTATGCAATTATAAATTGTGAAACCAACAAAATAAGACTCAAAAGATATCAGAGTGCCCATTGACTAACAAGAGCAATAAGATCTAGCCATGTCTTACGGTAAGCACATATTAACATAATGTTAATTTCACAAGGGTATAACTAAAACTCATCATCCCACGTCCCAATAACTCATCTGCATAAATATCAATTCAACCATGAAGAACTGCAATGCATATTAGAATTTCATATTAGACAATTCCCACCGCACCGGACTTCAATCAGAATAAATTTTGTAAAACCAAGAAAATATAAATTGTGAAACTAATGAACTTCCATGACAAAAAATTTCATCGTTATCCATTAACTAGGAAAATCAATTAAACTTGTGCCCTATTCTAAGCAAATATTAACAAAAGGCACTGCCATTTAATAAACAATTGCAAAATCCAATCATTGTCATGCCTCCTTAACTCATCTGCACTAATACCACGCAACTGTGACAAATTCCAATGCATACCAAAATTTCAAATAGACTGTCCCCACCACATCAGACTTCCATTGAAAAACCAATTAAACATAAATTGGGAAACCAATGAACTTATATTACAAAAAATATCATAAGTACAGATTTACTAGTAAAAGAAATTAAATGCACGTTTTACTTAAGTACCATGATTTTTATGTAAGCACATCATAGCATAATGTAAGGAAATGCCAAAATTCAATGGCATTCCCACCATACACTCATCAGCACTAAAATCATGCAACCGTTGTAACTATGGACCCCAATCACATAATTACATTGGGGTTGAATAGCTTCAAGCAAGAGCAATTACAGAATTTATATCTGACAATTCCAACATTTTTGACGGTTAATGACTACTACATCACTCTTGTTCTATGCACATACTAACATATTTCATCACTGTGCTGATTTTAATGGTTCTCCAATTTAATGTTTTTGGCAATTTTCATTGGTTTCACAATAAACCAACGTTGATGAGACCTTAAATTCTCATACCAATTCACTGCATAATGTTTCATCAGTATCCAGCAATTAAACCCATGCCTTATCATGAGCACACATCAAAAATCGAGCTCAGAATAGAAAGTAGGACAGTGGCCACTAAAATACAACAAAATTTAGAATTGAAATTAGACAATTATAATCTACCCAGAATCTATTTCTAACACAGACTGCACATTGCGCGGCATCTCCACCAGTTAACATACGAAAAAGAACGCCAAAAAAATTTTCAATCATCTTCGTGAATCATCCAAACTAACAATAACATTCTGCAACCATGAACTGTCACTCCAACCAGACTTTTCCCGCTAACAAAACAAGAAAATCAATCAATCAATCAATATAAAGTTCTAACAAACGCCAACAAGTATACCTCCTTGGACTTCTTCCTCAACCGAGCGTAGTTCAACAACACCATCCGGAGCACGGCGAAGTTCGCCGCGGCGGCGGCGAGCGCGAGGACGACGGACCTCCCGTCGAACGCGGCGCGGACAAGGAAACGCCGGAGCCTGGGGGGCACGGAGCCCTCCGCCGGCGGCCGCGGGGCGGTCGGAGGCGGGCGCGGCCGCAGCCAAGAAAGTCGGACCTCGGAGGGGCCGGCCGGAGAGAAGAGAGGAGCGGCGGAGCCGGCGACGGCGAGGAGAACAGGAACGGGGAGGAGGAGGCTAGGGGTGGGGGGCGTGGGCGGTGACCGCCATCGTCGGAGGCGGGGGAGGGAGGGGAAGGTGAGAGTGGTCTGGCGATAGGATGGTTTCTCCCACCGCACCCTTTCTTGTATATAAATAAAATTTTTTATCTGCGCCCCCACTTTGGTGAGCCCTAAGCATGCCTGATTACTTTTTACTTTATAAGTAGTTAGACTGAGTTTTAAATATTTATAGGGCTTTGATTGCGTTGTTTATTGCCAAAATATAAAATAGTATTAATAACGGATAAAAATATGTGACAAAATATTAACAAAAATATTAGGTAATAAAATTATTTTTTATAAAGTTTCATAAAATATCAGAAAAAAAGGAGTCAGTCTTGTTTATTTGTTTTCTAATATTCGCTCTTCTCTTACCAAATATAATTTTATCTAGTTTACTACTTTTTATAATGGAATCAAAACAAAAATTGTTACAAAATTATCTAATGGTTTTATATAAAATTTTTTATTTCATCCAAACGCCATATAAGTAGGTTTTTTATTATCTTATATATGCAAGTGCCGGTTGTTTCTAATAAACAGAATATAAAATTTATTTTAATCTTTTAAATTATGATAAATTATTATAATTATTAAAATATTAAAGGACGAAACACTCTACATAGCTTCCAACTTTTGATCAATCTTCTTTATAAAACTTTTTTTGATCAATTAGAATTATTCACCTCATTGACCATGTTTAACAAAATTAAAATATTTATGGATCATATGAATATCCTCTGCATGATTTACTCAGAAATTGTAAATATGAGTGTTGAACTTCTTAGCTTTTAATCAATAAATAATATCCACCCATCTATAGTGATTAATAAAATTAAAATATGAATCAAATGAACGTCTAATCTGGTTTTTTGGTTCATCAAATATTGTAATGATTTTAATTGGGTGTTATTTTACAATAATCTCATGAAAAAAATTCACGTTAGACAATCATTCAATTATTCCTTGTAATTTTGTCAAACAAGTGATCTGATCGACTGTCCCACTAAAACGAAGATTTGTTTGTAATAGCAAAAAATATATTTTTTAAATATTCTCTCATTGATCCCTCTAAATAAAAATTATACAATAATAAAATTTTATTACAACTTACACTTCACTATTGCCCACTTCGATATAAAGGATATATAGTTCAAAAACTATAGCAGCACATTTTTTTCCCATTTGGTTTTATTTGATTGGCATAATTTTTCATCTATAAAAATATATTTACAACTCTCCATATAATCTAACAATTATAATCTATTTATTTTGGACCATTTATGTAAAATTAAAAATCTTATATGCCAGTTAAAAGCTTTTCCCAGTTTCTTCAAAATGGGTTTTGCAGAATCTTCCAAATCTCGCCTGCAATTGGCTCAAAGGATGTCTCACCCAAGATAATTTGGGTAGCAAACTTAATCAGACAATCAAAACACAATACAAACTAAACCAAATGATAAATCTGCAAGATTAATGTGTATAAATTATACATACGGATCAATATTTTCAAAACAGCATATGGAGTATTTACAAAACATTATATGGGGAGTTTCATGGAAGAAGAACAAAGAGTAACCATCAAAAACTGCTTTTGTGCCAAAAGCTACAACTTCCAAAATGCTGTGGGTTGCTTTGATTATGGTCTGAATGTCAAGCGTCAATGATATTCTCAAGGAAGTATATGAACATCCATCCGTGTTCTCAATTTCTGCAACACAAACTACAATTGATGAATCCGGATCCAATGAATACAATTGAGGAACACTTTTCATGAAAATGCAGGTTACTTGTGAAAAATGAAGATCGGGCGATTGAACCCGCCCCCACTTCCATGCAAAGGTTCACAAAGAGCATCAACTGATCTGAAGCCAATCTGCAGAACCACAACAAATTACAATAAATCAAACTATCACAACTAAACTTCTTGTTACCCACAAATGATTAACCAAAAAAATTGGAAGAATCATACAAGAGACTGGGAATTAAATAAAAAAATAGAAGAGACTCAAATGAAAAATTCAGTAACAGGTGGTGTAAAGAGGGCAAGTACAGATCACTCTGTTCAAGTCATTTATCAATTCAGGAAGCCAGTTTACAATGAAGCACTAACCAATATTTGTATATCCAACCCCAAGAAAGCAGAATTCGATGATAGGAACCTAAATATGATTGGACTTCGTAATACAAAAATGTAAACCAAGACTAAACATAAAATACGTAAAAATATTAAAATTACACTTAAACAAACTAATAACTCTTGCATCATGGAAGCAGAAGATGTACGTACATGGTCCAGAAGTACATTCCGAAAGGCATTTGGACTGAGTAAAATGTTTTGATAATTAACCCTTGCAGTCTGCAAGCAATCCAAAAGAAAATTTATGACAAATGCGTTCAATGATACCTATTAAGGAAGATAAATATCTCCACCAGTAATGAAAATCAAAAGCTAAAACAATACTACAATGTGATTGAAATTGTAAGTACTCTATCCAATATAATGGTTTCTTCAATATTCACTCTGCCAACCACCCAAAACTTGAACAAATGATAGGAAGTACCAGGGCTTCAAAATAAAGTAAACAATAGTCTTGAAGCAAGCGTGTACTCTCTAAGTAATTCAAAATAGGGCAGATGGTTTACCTCAGAGACACGAAAATTCTTTTTATAAGATTCCCATGGTTGTGGTTCTAATATAAAAATTCCACCCTGACCAAAAGTAGAACCCAAATAAGTTTACATAGCACATGCAATGTTTGAACAAGTTGGTCTTCACAGCAAAAATAGATAGCATGCACATTGCATCAGGAAGGGTATCCAGTCATCAAAAGTTTGTCATTTGTAATCTCATGGATCCTAGTTTAGGAACCATGTCCCCACTGCCTTTTTGGGTATCAATTGAAAGAAAAAGTAGAAGACAGAAGATAGCTTATTATACAAATGAAACCTTGATTCCATTCATATATCTTTCACGCTAGACTGGAGAAATATCAATTCCACAATTTAGGATTGAACACTCATTCACAGCCATTCTTCATGCATGGCATATCCATGGCAAAGATTTGCACAATGTATGACACACAGCCATAATAGTATGATACCAACACAGATCAAAATAAATGAATATAGACTAAACTAGACAAAAACTGCAATGCGGGCCCTTAATGCTCATCCCACATGCACGACTTCCAAACTTTTTAGTTGAAATGTTTTCAACAAATCTAGGGGTATGAAGAATTTACACAAGACAGTTCCTGTTCTGATCTTGAGAATATTGCATTGCTACAACCAAAATCAATGAAGATTTTCAGTGGTCTCATCCGCATATCGTAGGTTGCAAACAACAGTTCATAGTACGTTAGATCATACCGGACGAAGCATTTGCCAGACTTTCACGAACAATGTGATTAGTCCATCATCACCCCAATTGAGGTGTATCCACTTCGTCACACTCAAACTGTATATAAGAATAAAAATCACTATATTATAATTAAGATGAAAAAAGATTTAAAAAATGAAAGATTGACCACACTTCACATTGGAAGATTAATACTAACTAAAATGCATGTTCTATTTTGAACAAACATAAGCCCAAACCTTATTGCAAAAAACCTTACCACAAGATTGTGTCATACTTGGCTGAAGAGCATTGTGCGTTCGCAACAATATTTTCTTTTCTAAAAGAGACTCTATTCAGCAGATTTGGTTCCACTTGTAGCGATGGCTCACTTTTAAGCTTCTCTGCATCCTCCTCTGATAATCCATCATTAAAATTTGAGAGATGATGCTCTGACTTATCAACCCTTTTCATATTCACAAGCTCCTGTTTAGCAATTTTTCTCAAGTTCCAATAAGCATTGTCTATCAATGCTGAAAAATTGAGAAATTTCATAAATTAAATGAAAAAGCATGCATGATATTATAGACACAGGGGCTTGTTTATGTGCACCAACATTTAAATAAAATAAATATAAGAGAGTGATTGTCTGGCATAGTATTTACATTTTACATGAACCACCGACAAGAGGATATGATAAGGTACAATTGTAATAAATAAAAATAAAAATAAAAATAAACAAAAAAAGAAGAAGTGCCATATACATTGATGACATCAGTTTATCCGTTGATAAAAAAAATGGCCACAAAAAGGCTTCATGATGTCTGTTGGTAGGATGTGAAAAGAATTAACGGAATTTATGCATGAAGATGTGACCACCACAAAGTGGCCCGTGTAGTCTAATTGGTAATTTGTACCATTAATTTTCAGCAAATATTGAGAAGGCACTTAGAAGAACTCTAAAACTTAGAACATTAAAAAAATTCCATTGCAAGAAACTGTCAGTGGATAACATCTAATGAAAAATATAAAATTTAGTTCCAAAACATGTTTAAAAAATGTTTAAACAGTGTTACTTACAGCCATCAATGTCTATCCCAAGAATGCTCCTGCAGGAAAATTTCTTTGCTGCACATATAGACAAACAAGCATACAAAAAACTTAAACATTAAAATTAGATATTAAAGAAAGGAATATACAGTGAAAGAGTGACTGGTATAATCAACCACAGTATGCTTAATTTTATAACCATGTGAAGTTTGCTAATAGAACAAGAACTAACCAACATCGATTGTGATAATGCCTTGGTTGCAGCCTATATCAAGACAATCTTTGCCTTCAAACCATTCCTTCTTAAACATGGACAAACGTTGATCCTCACTTGCATCCCGGCCAATCTGTCAACACAAGCAGACAAAGAAAAACAAGATCAAACCAACAAACAATGGAGAAGAGAAGCTGAGGAAAGCAGTGCATGGAGCAGGAGGTACACGGTAACCATAGTAGGCTTTGTAATTGCCATAGACGAAGATTTGCTTTCGCTTCTTCTTAGCATGGTCAGCTCCAGGCAGGTTCGTGTTGTTTTTGAGAACCATTTTCTTCATTTCCAACAATGCAAAAGAAAGAAGAAGTCAGAGCAGGTGCAAACTTAACAGATAAACCTCAAAAACAGATAATAACAACTTTGCACAACCAGAAAAGGCCTAAAGGAGAGGAAACCAAATTGGGTTCTTTCGAATTTTAATTGATTAATGGTTCATTTCAAATTGGTCTAAAATGAATCGAATTGAACCTATCAAGTGAACATGAAATTTCCTTCCAGTCCAAAGAGCCTACAGTTTTACTTGTGAACTTTATAAGTAAAATTAAAACTTCTTATACATGCATAAGCCCAAAATGCTGGACTGAAAAGAAAAATTGGGTCATAAAATCTACAGTTCCAAATACATTTTCCTTTTCAATTTCTTAAAGAATTCATTTACTATCATTTTCACATCCAACAGAAATTTTACATTTCTTCAATGCATTCAGCAAGATGTGAGTTGTATTTTTCCCAACAACCTCTACATAACAACGAAAGAGCAACAAGTATCAAGAACACTATTAGTTTAGTGAGAGAAAAGGACAACTTAGATTTCACGATAACAATCTAAACAACGTATAAATCATTGCCTAGCATGCGCATATATCATCAATTCATTCATTTTACACTCAATCAAGCACAATGAATCATTGAAATCAAGGATAAGCTCAAAGGGTAATTAAATCAAACACCTATTAAACAACTACCTCACAGTCACATACACAACCAACCCGTACACATTATACAACTCCTATTATCACCATATACCAGCCAAATCAGCTCCTAATCAAGATAAAATGTCAACTTTCTATGCATTTTTCACAGCTAAATGCACCCATACAAAACATTCATCCCTTAATAATACCATCAAGCTTCAACACTCAAATTAACATTCATCACTAAATAAAAAGCATACTCAGAGAGTAAAAAATCACACAACTACGGAACCAATCGTTTACACGTATTAGCACTAAAAAAAGGATGAGAAATGATTGGGTACCCGAGACAGAGTCGCCGCCGGAAACTATCTCCGGCAGAACGAGAAGAGGGCTGTGAGGGGCGGCGGCGTGTGATGCGGGTCGACTTGACTACGGCGGAAGGGAGGAGAAAACGAGGGCCAGCGGTGGGAGGAGGTTGAGGGGTTAGCGCCTGCGACGTTAGGCCTGGCCGGCGGCGGTCGTTCGGCGGCCGCAAATATCGAAAAGGGTGAGGGGGTTGAGGTAGAAGAAAGGCTCGGGCTTTTACTCCCTTTTTGGTTTTCGAGAAGTGGGCCAGCCAGAGCGTTCGGACGGGAACCGAATCCGACGTTGGGCGGTGAATTTTGACCCAAACCATTTCCGAATTTTTCGAAATATTTAGATTCGGTTCGGTTCGGAAACTAAAAGTATCAAAATTGCATTAAAATTAATTATTATTTTTATATTAAACAAAATTATAATATAATTTAACCATTATGATCACATTTAAAAATATTCTAAATATTATATTAAACATATCAAATAAATTATAAATAAATAATAATAATACCTCATGTGAAACATCAATATCAAGGTTCTTTTGTATTTTTTAAGCTTTTTGCCTAGATTTGATTCAATCCGGCTCTAAACCGATCTTTGTTTACTCTAGAGATTTATAAAATGTCCAAATCGAACCAAATCTAAATTTAATAATAATTAAATCGAATTGATTTAAATCGATCGATTATTTCGATTGTAATGCCCCAGAAGTGTGATGATATAAATTAATATACTTTGAATAAGAAAAATAATGATAAAATTAATAAATTATTTCTATATGTTTAGTTATAAAAAAAGTTAAAGTAAAAAATAATAATATTGTTTTGAAAAATAATAGATCGTCACTATCTATAAACACTTTACCTGTGCATATTATATTAAAATAAGTCTTATAAAATCATCTGCATACCAAATAGTCGAGTGAGTGTAAACTTGATATCCTCTATCAAATGATTCGGGAGTACTCGTAACATCTCCACACATAAATACATTGTTAGTACCTCCACTTAGAATTACTAAATTGTCCATATTTTCCTCTAAAAGAAAGATGTACGTAGAAGTGGAACGATCGAAATTACTTACCATGTAGAAAATAACTGCATGGCGATGGTCACCATTCAATTCAAAACACCTTTCTAATTACAAGTAGTGTTCATTAAATCCTTTTGTAAAATAACAAAACCGTCTAACATATTTAGTGACACACACATAGTTATTTCATGCTTCAATGATTTTCCTCTCAAATAATATAGGGATTAAAACGTAGACTTTAGGATTTTTTATAGAATGACATTTATTATCAACCGTTTTCGATAAAAGAATATCAATAGCTTTTAAATATGGCTTCCTATTTAATTAATCATATGGTTATGGCTTTTTTATTGACGGCAAAATTGCTTATATCATACTCCTACCTTTGTAATTTCAACTATTGATATTAAGCTTGGTAAGACGTTGCGACATACATGACCTATACCAAACAAATTTTAATTTTATACATAAACTTTCATTGAATAAAAAGATAGAATGTAATAATTTAATATTTTAAATATAGTTTATGAATGACTTTTAAAATATATCTTATTTGAATAAAAAGATAAATTATAATTATTTAATTTTTATTATATTTTTTCAAGATAATTAGATAAACTTTTATTAATAGGAAACAAGAATTTGAGGTTAGTTGGATTTAAAACTGTGACATTCTATTGTGAAAAGTATTATTATTATTATTATTTTAAAGAAGTTAAGGTTAGTAAGATTCAAACCCGTGACCCCTCTGTACGAGGTATTTTTATTGTATTTTTTATTTTTCTTATATTTTAATTGACTGATTCTCTTACTTTTAATCTCAGGCGATTATTGAGTTCCCTTTTTATTAATATTAGGCAAGATGTTGTGTAACACCATAATTTCAGTTCACTTAAGAACTGAATCAGGAGATTGAGTCGAGTTATGTCTAAACCTACTAATTGGAAAGATTTGATTAATAATATAAATCAAAATAACCTGTTTGGCCTTTTGAAAATAGATGACATTACTAAATATGCATAAAAGACACATCAAATATAAATAAATATAAATAAAAAAAACTACGCTGAGCTCAAATGTGTATAACGTTTATCTATCCTCATACTAAAGCCGACTCGGGATCACAAGACCTACATATATAATATAAAATTTTTTACTAATGAGTGTTACTAGTCTGAAAAATAACTAATAATCAAACTAGCACAGGACAACTGACTCTCCTGTTAAATGAAATCATTCATATAGTTCTGCATAGATTCTTTCATAAGGGCGCTAATTAGGAGCCGTTAGCCTTGGCTTGACAGCGTTCCATTTTGACTCGTTAGATGCCTCAACATTTCTCATATCCTTTTCTATCCCTCGGGACTACGAGTATATTAAAAAACCCTCTACATCCTTGGTATATCTCTTGGCACTGAGTACGGAGGCCAAGTATTCTCAGGTAGTTGCCTTTAGTACCCTTTTAAACCACATGTTCGGACGTACACTGCACCAAATAGCACCCATAGACCTCCAAGTTTCTCCGGGTATGAGGAACTCAAAAGGTGGAATTGTCAGGGTCTCTTCGAAATGGAACGACCTACTCACCAATCGAGAGCCCGCTTTGACTGACATGTATACCGCTCACAATACGTACGAGTTGTTTTCACCATCTTTCATCTCACTGAAAACTTGATGAAATCATATGTAAGCCTGAGAAGAGATTTATATAATAGGCTCAAAAGCAACTTGTAGTGGATATTAGTTCAAAAATAAGTCGAGGGATCTCATCCTCAAAGGTTATTAATCATGGAAGTAAAATACGTCTAAATGACCTGTGTTAAGTGGAGTTCGATAAAGCATCTACTTAACATAACTTGCGATATGGAAATCAAATTCACAATAGACTAAAGTGATAAAGATGAGAAGAGTCATAACGGACTGTTGGAATAATTTTAGTGACATGCAAGTATACACGGTCGAAACAAGTAATATAATGATAAATCGAGTATCGTCCCACAGGGAGATGAATTTCCTATAATTAACTAAAGAAAATAAAATGAGGAGCAAAACAAAAATAACTAACTTAACTAAATCTAAGTAATAACTTTAAATTAAAAGCAGAAGTCAAAATTATAAAACTCGTTCTAGAGTCGAATTTCCCTTAACATGAATTTAATCTTCATCAAATCTTACTCTTATCTTTTATTCCCTCAGATTGTCGATCTAGGATAATTATATGACATGGTGGCTCCCGCTCCTTCATGCTTCTATTATTTTGCCTCAATTTCTACCTCCCGGTGATAATTGATTAATCAACAAAATAATGCATTAAGATTTGCCTTACAATCGCATACGGTGTTGTGTATCTTCCGACCACAACGACAAACAAGTCAAAAGACTCGTCGTATGATGAATTATCAATGACTAATCTAATTAATTTCTCCCGAAATCTAATTAAACCTCATGATCTAAGAAATAGGTGATCAATCTACTCTTAGCATTTAGAATATGATAATTCAAACAATCCGATTGAATAAAAGAGTAAGAGCTTGAAATAAATTCAATTAAATCATGTTAAGTTCCATTCTTCTCTAGAACGAAATAAAGACTACTCCATAATAAAAATAGAAAACAATATAAAGAAGAAACTAATTTTTATTATAAAAGAAAAATGAAATTACAAAAACTAAAACTACTTCTTCTACTACACTCTGAAGCCAAGAGATGAGATATGATAACAACAAATGACCACCCCTTTATATAGAAGTGGAGATACAAGAATTTGAAGAGGGTGTTCACAAATCGACGTAGTCTAATTAATTATAATGTCCCTTCAAATTTCCAACTGTTCGACTCCATTGAACACCATAAATTGTAGCCAATGGGTGGGGCCAAGTGTCATGACCAATCAAATCCAAAGCTTAATTTATTCATCTTTTTCTGCATTGAAACACCAAAATTAAGCATATCTAATAAAATATTAATTAACTAGAATATAATGAAAAATATCACTAAATTAATAATGTTTATACCCGAGAAGTACAAAATCATATTAAAAACATGGGGAAATATTATATATTTTAAACACTTAACACACCCCCAAACTTAAACTTTTGCGCGTCCCGAGCAAAATATCATAACAAAGAAAATTTTACTACACAAAAATACTTAGTCCCCATTATGTTCTCATATGATTCTCAATCAAACCCTCAAGAGTCAACAAGATGTCAATCAAATCAGAAATTCCCTTTCATCAATCACATCCAAAAGAGAGCTCTCTGTGTATGTGTGATAGTCCACTGGCTTATCATTCTCATCTGCAACCAAGAGAATACAATCAAGTACATGCTTAAATATGTTCACCTTTCGCTCCCATCTCCACTAATGTAGGCAATGCCAAATTAATGGAATCAATAGGTCTTTATAGGTTGTAACGGGGCCAGGGGCTAGGGACCAAAAATAGAATAGACAAGATAGAAAAATCAGAGGCTAATATGCACCCTAGAATTAAAAATCCTTTCTAAATCCTAACATACATGATTAGCAAATCCCCAAACACCGTATCAATATGACACAAACTTCCTTAAATGTAGTATCGACTTGACCCAATATAAGAATTAACTTTGCTTTGATTTTCCATTGACTACCTGCTACTTTTTCTTTTTTCTTTTATTTCAAACCAGTGGAAGACTATTGCTTCATCTTGTGTTTACTGGTGGAGGATCATTGCCTCATCTTTTTCTTTCTTCTTCTTCTTTTTTTTTTTTACAAAGCAAAGTACCAATAAAATCCACATTATCTCACTCAATCCCCACTCTATAACACGCAATGCCTTCCCTCTATACTATTCAAAGTTTCATCCCTGTTAGAATTTAGAATGAATTCAAAATACTAGGGTGCTAGGACTCAAACAGCAAGATATATTTTCAATAAAAAGGCCAAGGCTAAAATAAGGGTAATCAAACAAATATGTATAATAAAGGCCATGAAATTGTGTACAGAGGATAATTCATATTAGGTAGGCTTGAAGAAAGGCCCAGACTCATCAAAAAGAAATGCCTATATCATTTTCCATCTACATGGCAAGCCAAATATTTCTCCTCGAAAGTCGCTAGGGCAAATTCTAAAAGTCATGACCATCATGTACAATCCTTATTGCAAAACATTCATCGAAATCATCTAAACCAAAGGATTGTGAAAATAATATAAGGTAGAGAACCAACTCTCAAATGTAATCTTTTACTCAGTTCATCCCTCATATCAATTAATCAAGTTTTCTCAAGAAAGGTAAGACTAATTCACATGTATCTATCATTGAACCAAGAGACTAAAATACCATTGCATAATAAAATTTTTACACTAAACTATACTATATATACATATATATATATATATATATATATATATATATATATATGTATATCTAAATCTAAACACGAGTCAAGCATGAAAAATATGCATAAAATTAAGGCATCCCCCCAAACATAAACTAAACATTGTCCTCAAAAATTAAACATCCCCCAAATTATGGTCGGCGCGGCCAGATCTAGATTTGGCCACCTCCGGCTAGGTCGAATCGAGCCGGCCGGCCTTATGGGTGGCGGACTTGGCCGGCGGAGAGCAAATCTGGCCTCCCCACCCCATAAGGTCGTGCGGCCACATCTGTAGCCACACGGTCAGATCTAATTGTGGGCGGCCATGTCTGGCTGCCCTGCGGTGAGCTGGTAGGGTAGGGGCGAGGCATGGATGGGGGGAGGGAGGTGCCGCCGAGGAGGTGGTGGAGTCAGCCGAGCTCGATTGAGTAGTTGTCTGCGGCGAGGGTGGCGGCGAAGGTGGTGAAGGCCACGATGGGGGGACGAGGGAGAGGATGACGCGGGATTGGTAGAGGTTTGTCATCACCGGTGCCGGCAGTGGCGGGGGAGGGCTATCGGTGGCTGGTAAGGGGCAGAGGCAGTGGCGGAGGTTGACCAGTGGGTAGAGGAGTGCCAGCGGCGGCGCGGGAGGGGAGAAGCATAGACTTTCTTTTTAATAATAAGAATAGATCTAGGTCATCATTGTAATCGGACAACCCAGATTAAAATTGGGGCATGAATGCTTTCCTGCCTTTGGCTGAGAAATATTTTACATATATACAACACACACACCCACACACACACACACACACACACACACACATATATATATATATATATATATTAGTTTAGCTTGTGCAATGCGCGGGCCATGTGTAAAACCCGTGACCCAGGTCAGGGTTTTATAGTCTGAACCTGTCAGTTCAACTGCTACTTTCAGTCGAGTTAATTTCAAAACACACATACTGAGCCGAGGCCGGTCGTGTGTTATGAACCATGAGGGTCATGTATGCCCACGTATATGATGATAATGTCAGTAAGATAGCAGTAAAATGAGTTATCATAATATATTAGAGTACATTCAATTTTTTTATTTTTTTATTTTAGTATTAGACCGCATAATTATTTTTAGGGCGAATATTGCATTAGAACTCATTATAGGGAAGTTTGGGTGAGTTATTAGTTTTAGAGCATGCCATTGTAATATTACGGTATGTATTATATTTTATGGAAGTTTTTCCTATTTTTTGGAATTTTTAAGGATTTATTACTAGTTAGTTATTATTTTTGACACGAATTGGAATTGAGTCAAGTTTTATTTACAAAATTACCTCCAACCATCACCCCCAACCCTCTTCTCCCCAAACCCTCGATGTAATCCTTGTGATTGCCGCCGGCGCCGTCTCTGGTTGCCACACCGTCGCCGATCAATGCAACCGAGCCTTGTCATGCCATCGCCGTGCCACCCGGAGTGCCCTCGGCCTCCACGATGCCTAATCACCTCACGACCGTGCCACCCCTCCCAACGTGATTCGCCGCCGTCCGCGCCCCTCAGCCGCCGCTGTGCCGTTGATGCCTCCCCCTTGACTCCCTCATCATTTCACCCACACCTAGCGCTGCCACTGAGGCTGGGCAAGGCCCGACTGAACAAGCCAACCTACCCCAGCTGACTTGTTGCTACTGCTGGCCGTCATCATCGCCGTTGCTGCCCTCACCGCCACCACCGTTGGCTCGAGCTTACTGAACTGGTGCCGAGCATAGGAAAAGTCGCCAAAAAACTGCTGTAAACTGCCAAAAAATTGGATTAGCTGAAACTTGCCTAATCTTCTGCTGATTTCATCCAGTCGAACCCGATCAAACATTGGATGCCGGCTGGTGCCAAGTTCAAGTCTCGAGCGGCACGACGAAACCCTAGGTTGTCACCGAATGCCGACAACGTGAGGTATAATTAACTCTAACTTAATTTATTGAAGGTGAGAATTATTAGCACAGTATGCTAGGATTGATAAATTGATGTGTTAAATATTTTTATTGTAAATAAAAATATGAATTTTCTTGATTGAAGTGTATTAAAACGAATGCTAAGGAACTAATTAGGTAAACTAAGTAATTATTGTAATCTAATGCAACGTAGCGTAGGATAACTTATGTGTGATTGATGTATGATGGGTGATGAGTGTATTATGAGTATGATTAATGTGTGTATGCTATAGGATGTGTGAATGCATCATAAGCGGATGTTAGCTTTTAGTTTGATGTGTAGGTACGGAGTAGAAGCTCAAAACCTAGGTACGAGAACACGCTCAGAGCTTTTGCCATGTCCGTTTAGGACTTGATCCCTATTTTATGCTCTATTCTATTGTATGTTTGTTTTATCATTTGTAGCACGGGTTAAGTGGTGTTTTACCGGATCCCACTTAACCCGGGTCATTTAATTAACCAATTTTCTAGATTAATAACCCTCGAGGATGAGAACCCTCGAGTTTGATTTCAAAAATAAGATCCACCATAATTTACCTTCGGGCATATTATATAAATCCCTTCCCAGGCCTATATATAGTTTTATTGGGTTTCAGTGGGACGAGAGATGGGAAAGACCGACTCACATGTACTATGAGCAGGTGTACGTGTTAGTCGAAGCGGGCTTTGGATTAGTGAGCGGGTTGTTCCATTCCCGAGGGATCCTGACAACTCCCATTTTGAGTTCCTCACAACTGGAGAAACGCGGAGGTTTATGGGTAATGTTTAGTACAACACATGTCTAGACTTATGGCTAAAGGCAACTACCTGAGAGTACTCGACTTTCATGCTCAAGGCTAGGAGAATTATGGAATAAAAGAGAGGGCTTAGGATATACTCGTAGTCCCAAGGGACCATGAAAATGAGAAAATATCGAGAGAGGCATCAAACTAGTTAGTTCGGGACGCTATCAAGTCTACAGCCTAGTGGCTCTTCAGTAGATGCCCTTAGGAGTGTTCATGAGAAGTATACAAATATTTTAATTCAAATGTGAGTCAAATCTCATTTCCAGTTTGTTATGTAGTTATATTTTGGACCATTACTCGTTACTGACGTTTTTCTTTATATATATGTAGGTGAAGATTAAATACTAGATATGTCGGCTTGGACCGAGGAGCAGTGACCTACCTTGCACACACACACACATGCTTGCCGACCGAATGTTTGTTTTGGCTATTTTAATTGTTTTGTTATGTTATTGTGAAAATGAAATACTTATGATGAAGATTGTAGTATATAGAAATAGATAGTAATAATAGGATTTGAATTATATATTAGTATGCAAGTCGAATGATAAAGGTGGAATGAAAATTTGCAAGTGGGTCAAGATCCAATTAGAAGTGAAATGTGAATAGAATGAACAGGTGGGTCAAGACCCAAATGTTGAGAATGTTTTGATGTGACCAAATTTAATGTTTATGTGAAAAATTAGTGCAATGAATGTATCTTGATTTCTATGTTTATACATGTTGATTTGACAGAATGACCCCTAATTGCACTTTTAGGGAGAATCTGTGAGTTTTATTTCGGAAATTTTTTTATTGATTTTATCGTCATTATTTTTTGTATGAATTGGTTGTCATGTCATCTATGTATTTATGTAGTAGCATGTTAGGGTTCCGTGCATTCATCCATACATAATGATTGACATTTTCTATCTTGAGATGCCGAGAGTAGATCCACTCGGAACCCGTAATGTTCCAGTTCAGTTTGCGAGCGAGCCGGATTCGGGGTGTCACACCATCTCTTACAAATTTTTTAAAAGTTTATTAAACATAAAATAAAAATAAATATAATTAATAAACATAAAATGTTTTCCTTTTAAATAAAGTATGATAAATTAACATATAATAATTTTACAATTTGAAAACTTAATAAAAAACAACTACAATTCTTAATTGAAAATTCCTAATAAGATCAAAGTTAATATTTCATTAAAGACCAATATAAACTATCTTCTATCAAAAAGATTTAAACGTCTAAGTGCAACTTTTATTCACCAAAATTATACCTAAATGTTATGTAATTAACTAAAGTTGTACACTAATTTTTTATCATTTTCAATATACAATATATTTTTGTTTAATTAATAATATATGAATAAATATAAAGTAATTTGAAATGTAAATATTTGTAAATATTTAATTTCAAACACAATTTTTCCAAATATATTTAAAAATATCTTGCTCATTGAAATCAATTTGAAATTATTAAAAAAAAATTTATACGAAGAAATTTTAAAATTAAATGTTGTTATATAATTAGTAAAAATGCTTGTTTTAAACAGTTAAAAATAAATATTATCTAATGGCCAAAGTTTTGGGTGAGTAGGAGACAAAAATGAATAGTTTTAGGTGATTAGGAGGTGGGTTGGAGAGTTGGAGATATGAGAGATTATTAGGAGGGGACTTAGAAAGTTGGTGAGCAGAAGAGAGTAACTAGAGGGATTATTAGGAGACGAGTTAGAGTTGGTGAGGTGAGGGGATTAAGTAGAGAATTGGAGAGGTGCGAGGATTAACCACGTGGTAGGAATGAGGCCAAAATGTGACGAGAGTGAAAAATAACCATCTATATAATATATAATTACAAGCTTATGCTCTTCACGTTGTCTCTGTCACTACAAAAAAAAAGAGACTTTTCATGCATATAAACATACGGGGAAAAATATATCTTTTTTCTATTTCTTCTTCACGTCAAATTGGGCTATGAAACAAAAACTCTATATGTTTTTTAATATTTGAAATAATTTAGTGAGCATTTTGTTAATTTTTTAACTTCTTCCATAAAAAATTTAGAGATAATTTCCCCCACCCTTAAAAAGATAGAGAAAAGTATAAAGAAAAAAGTCTTGCGGAGAAAAATTGAAAAATTAATACGTACTTACCTAAAGAGATCTCCAAATATAAATAAAATCTTTAACTTTTCTTGGCAACCAAACTTGATGTGAGAAAACTGGTCATTTATTGAAAGTAGGGGAGGAAATTATTTTTTGAATATATTTAAATAATGTAAAAGAGCAATCTAAATGTGTTACATATGAATGAATAGCTCATTAAGGGTTGAGATATGGAATAATAGAGATTGTCTGTGGTGTGCTGCATGGTTTTACAGCGCACCATATGCTGCACCAACGAGAGCCGCTAGATCGTACTGGATAAAAATCCAACGGCTCTTCTTCATTCTGCCCACCCACCTCAGGATGGACCTACCCGCCCGCGACCGCCCCACCTGTAAAACCCACAATTCGAGTTAGGGTTTTATATTTAGAACCGGTCGGTTCGACCGTTATTTTTGAGTCGAGTCAGTTTCAGAACACATGTACTGAGCTGACGCCAGTCGTGTGTATGAGTTACGAGGGTCATGCGTACCCAAGTATATGATGATAACGTCATGAACACAGCAGAACAGAATGAGTTATCAGAATATATGAGAGTATGCCAGTCATTTTTTTAATTTTATTTTTATATATAGTGGATCGTAGAATTAGTTTTAGGCCGTTTACCGCGTTAGGACGCGTTACGGGCAGTTTGGGTGGGTTGATAGTTGTAGAGCATATCATTATGATGTTTTGGTGTTTGTTTGATTTTATGGGATTTTTCCCAATTTTTTTAGGATTTAATACGACTTAGTTATTATTCTTTACTCGACCCTCCAGTGAGCTTCCCCTGACCAGATCGGAGCCCATCGCCGCCCAGACCGGCCAAATTCTTCTCCCATCGCCGCTGCTCTGTTTTAGGCATTTTTCGGCGAGCTGCCGCCTTCGTTGGCCATGTTAATGTCGTAGATGCGTCAGGCTCGCCAAGCCGGTTCCAATGGTACCCAATATGACCACTTTCCGGCCAGTAGACGCCGCCAGCGACTGTCGCCGGAAAACCGCCGGAACTAGCCAGAAAACCACTGAAACCTGCCAGAAAATCAAATTTGCAGGAATTTGGCAAATCTTCTGCAGAGTTTATCCAGTCGAACCTGATCGACTTTGGACGTCGACGAACACCGGATTCGAGCTCTGAGACGCTCGACGGAAACCCTAGTCATCGTCGATTGCTGATGGCGTGAGGTATAATTACCTCTGAGTTAGTTATTTAAAATTAATGATTGTTAGCACAGCATGATAGGATTGAAATTGATGATTGTTAGTACAGCATGATAGGATTGATTGATTCCCATGGTAAAAGTCTGAGCATGAAAAAAGTAATGATATGTATGATATGATTGGTAATGGGTAAATGATAAGTGATCTAATGAGATAAGTAAATATGAGCATGCTAATCGAGTATTACGTAAAAACAGAGTAAAATTGGTATGAATAGGATTAGTTAGAATTATTTTCATACTTATGATTATTTGATTGTTGATTGATATTTATTGAGTTTGATGCATCATTTAGTTAGCGGGCGTTAGTATTTAGTTTTGATGTGTAGGTACGGAGTAGGAGCTCGCCGCCTAGGCACGATGACACGCTTGGAGCTTCTACCAGGTCCGTTTAGGACTCGTCTCTATTTTACACTCTTTTCTGTTGTATGTTTATTTTATTATTTGCAGGACGGGTTAAGTGGCGTTTTATTGGATCCCACTTAACTCGGGCCATTTAACCGAACAGTTTTCCGGATTAATAACCCCTCGAGGATGAGATCCCTCGAGGATGATTTCGAAAACAAGATCCACCACAAGTTGCCTTCGGGCCTATTATATAAATCCCTACCCAGCCCTATATATATATAGTTTTCGCGTTTTCAGTGAGACGAGAGATGGAGAAACCAACTGCACGTACCATGAGCGAATGTCGTGACCGTCAAAGCGGGCTCTGGATTAGTGCCAGCGGACTGTTCCATTCCCGAGGGATCCTGACAACTCCGCGTTTGAGTTCCTCACACCTGGAGAACGTGGAGGTTTACGGGTACTGTTTAGTACAGCGCATGTCCAGACTTGTGGTTCAAAGGGTACTAAAGGCAACTGCCTGAGAGTACTCGGCCTTCGTGCTCAAGGCCAGGAGAAATATGGAGGTAAGGAGAGGGCTTAGGATTTGAGACCAGAAAATGAAGTAAGAAAATGCCGAGAGCGGCATCAGCAACAGCAGATCAATAAGTTCGGGATGCTACCGGGTCTGCAGCCCAGTGGCCCCTCAGTAGTGCCCTTCAGAGTGTTCACGTAGAGTATATGATGTTTTCTTTCATATGAGAGTTTGCTCTCATAGCCAGCTTGTTATAGTTATTTTATTTTCTGGACCAGTAACACTTGTTACTGACGTGTTTTTATACTATATGTAGGTAATAATCACGAGTTGGAGGAGCCAGCTTGGACGGAGGAGCACTGTCGTCGTTTGCACACATGTCAGTCGATTGAGTGGTTATATTTTGTTATGATATTATTATATTGATGTGATGGTGTGTAATTTTGTTTGCATGTCAATCCATGTAGTATCATGTTAGGATTTTGTGCATTCATCCATGCATGACGAGTAATATCTTCCTCTTAAGACGCCGAGATTAGATTTGCGCGAGTTGGGTTCGGGTTAGCCGACCTAACCGGGGCCTGTAACATGCCTATTCGGTTCACGAGCGTGGACGCGTGCTACCCCCCCAGCTGGGGCCACCGGCCACCACTCTTCTCCCCCCGCTCAGGCATCGCCTGCCACCGCGGCTGCACAACCCCCCCCTCTGCCACTGCCCGATTCAGTGGGTGGCGCGGCAGCAGGCGGTGGCGCAGTGGGGCGGGGCGGTCGCGAGCGGGGAGGGGCGGGTCGATCCTGAGGTGGGTGGGCGGAATTGAACAAAAGCCGACAGAATTTGATCGAGCAGCTCTCGTTGGTGCAACGTATGGTGCGCTACAAAACCATGCAGCGCACCATAGACAATCTCTGGAATAATATATGTTTGTATTTGTAGGTTACATATAACTATAAGTTGTTGGGTAGTTAAACGTAAGGCGGTTAGGCCCATTATGTTATGGTCTATTTAGGTGTAATATAAATAAGTATTTTATAATTTAGGGTTATCCAAATAAATGAAATTTTATTTAGGAATAGTTTTTTATCTTCATCTTCAATCATTTGAAATTAAGAGAGTGAAAATCCCTCAATGTACCAATTGTATGCCTGAATTTATCACTAACTTCTCTATTTCTCAATTTTGTTAGATCATGTTACAAGTGATCTAACTAAGTATTAAACAAAGTTTGCACTATAAGAAATGATGGAAGAAAAAATGGTCTATTAGGTTGACAAAAAATATATGACAAAGTTATCATTTAGCAGCTGCATACAGGTATGTGAAAACTAGCGTGGTTCGCTGAGAAAGAAGAAGAGCAATGGTGATGAGATAGGAAGAACAATAAGGCCTTTTCCATGTCTTGGCTTAGTTGCTGCTGGGTTTATCCCACAACGGTCGTAAATGGTGTTAATGACTTGTATATAGGCAAGTGGGAAAGCCTTACTCATTGAATTAGCTTTTGAATTAAGAAAGACCTGTGACACCTATTACGAGTCTTCTTTGGTTGTTACAAGTCTCTTTTAAATGCCCAAAGGGCTCAACAGTTGTATTAAAGCTTTCCTTAGAAGTTTCTATCATGAGTTTGCCTAATGATTTAAGGGAATGAGGGGAATGGGAGTTTGCCAAGGGAATGAGGGGAATGGGAGTTTGCCAGGTGATGATCTGTAGATTCTATTTGATAAAGAGGAGTTTGTCACATGATGATAGTTTTAGGGTTGCCCGATGTGTAAAGTGGAGATTGTTGGGTTGATCTCACATCGGTCATTGATGGTGTTGGTGATTTGCATATAGGTTAATGGGAAAATTTTATTTTTGAGTTAGTTTTTAGATTAAGGGAGACTTGTGACACTTATTGCAAGTTTCGTTTGATTATTTCATGTCTCTTTTGGGGGCCCAAAGGGCCCAATAGTTGTTTCTCAATCATAGAGAGGATGTACTATGTGAGAACTCCTTCACATGGAAAAGTTAGTGGTGTGTTGCTTTCTACTCCAAACTCATCTTCACACATTCTGAATAGCTCCATCAAAATTGGGCTGCTAATTGTGTGATCCTTCAACTTAGTCCTACATATAATTCCGATTGGGCTAAGATCTTATTTATAAGTAGGAATAAATAATAGATCTTTAACTTGGTTAAACACTTTTGAAGAGATGACTTAGCCCATTACATTGTACTTTGGGCCGGGTCGTTATAAATAGTATCAGAGCGTCCTAGTTCTATATTAGATTGTGGACTAGCCTTAGGACATTGTCTAGGCTGCCGGTCAAGGCAGAAAAAAGATGTGGGCTGACGCTAGCAATAGGCCAAGTGTAGGAATTTCATGGGCTGACGCTAGCAACAGGCTAAGTGTTCTTAAGGTGGGTGGATTGTAAAATCTCTTAACTTAATCCTATTTATAATACATACTGGGATAAGATTATGTCTATAAGTGGGAATGGACTATAGATCTTTAACTTCGTTAACTACTTTTAAAGAGATGACTTAGCTCATTATGTTACACTTTGGGAACAAAAATCCTCTGTTATCTGTGCTATATATAACAAAAGAACCCTTGTTCTTGCTGCCTTTTATTTTGCTACAGTTGTCAATATTTTGTGATGTGCCTTGAAATCTGTCGGCCATTGATATTCTTTTTCTTCCAAGGGTTGTTGCTTGCACCTTCCATTTTCTTGCCATCTGAAGTAGCCTGCTCGTCTTAATCATGGTTGATGAAATAAGGTGCTCAATCAATAGAAGTCTCTAAGGTGGGGAAAATAGATGATGGACTTAATTTGGTTGAAAGAGATGAGAGTTGATTAAAGATGGAGGCAGTGGCGTTGCATATATAGATTAGTTAAGGTGTACAACTTGATAGAATTGGACATACTGTTGGGCCCTTTGGGCCCCCACCCAAGCTCCAAAACCACTGTTGGACCCTTCGGACCCCAAAAGGGACTTTAAACAACTAAAGGAAACTTGTAATAGGTGTCACGGGCCCTCTCTTAATCCAAAAACTAGCTCAAGGAATAAGGCTTTCCCATTAGCGTAACCTCTACGACCGATGTGGGATAAACCCAACAACTCCCCTTCACACATCGGGTGTGGCCCAAAACCATCATCGTCTGACACACTCCTCCCATATCAGAGGGCACCCATCTGACAAACTCCTCTACTCCTCTTCAAATCATCAGAGATGAAATCCACATGAAGGAAACAACAACAATCAGTGTAGGCAAACACAACTTGAACTTGGCTCTGATACCACTTATTGGGCCCTTTGGGCCACCACCCAAGCCTCTACGACCGATGTGAGATAAACCCAACAACTCCTCTTTACACATCAGGCATGGCGATGTGGGATAAACCCAACAACTCCCTTTACACATCGGGCATGGCCAGAAACCATCATCGTCTGACACACTCCCCTCATATCAGACGGTATCAGATGGCACCGACCTGACAAACTCCTCTTCAAATCATCAGGTAAAACCCATGAAGGAAAAAACAACAATCGGCGTAGGCAAACCCGGCTCGAACTTGGCTCTAATACCACTTGTTGGGCCCTTTTGGCCCCCACCCAAGCTCCGAAACCATTGTTGGACCCTTCGAGCCTCCAAAAGGGACTTTAAACAACTAAAGGAAACTCACAATAGGTGTCACAAGCCTCTCTTAATCCAAAAACTAGTTCAAGGAATAAGGCTTTCTCATTAGTCTATATACAAATCACCAACAACCTCTACGACCGATGTGGGATAAACCCAACACATACGATCCTGACATGCATATAAACCAGGATCATGTTATGAATGCGAGGGCTATTGACAGAAATGGGTGCTGCTAATTTTTAATTTGAGTAGATTTTTCTTGGTGATATATGGCATCCCTAACACTATACATCTTGAAAATCTGGCCATATAAATTGTATTGTCTCTTGCCGGTTGGCTGAACAATAGAAACTTGTGATAACTTCAAGATGGCCTGTTGAAATGGTGTTTTTGATAATATGATTGGAATTGGCAAAGAAAAATGAATATATGTGGACACAAATGTGTGTACGCATGGCATATGCTATAGTGATTTCCATTATCATGGACCTAACTCTAACCGATTTATTTTATATTACACTACTGATATTGAATTGTCCTACATATGTTGGGAAGTGTTTCAAGAAGATATGGAGGGGACAACCGAACACGTATTTGTAGGTTCTACTAAAGAGAATTTTATCATGCGCAATATTTTTCATTAACTTCTTCATTTTGTGATATTTACTACCTCCTCAAATAATGTAATTGTAAATTGTAAAGGAATTACTATGGTAGTCAGTTGTTGCGTGGTGGTTCAAATTCTTCTTTAAAGTTGTCGCACAAATAACTCACGATAAGTTTGGGTTGCGGCTAAGCTTTTCCAGTTATGTTTAGCAATGAAGAAAATATACCCAAGATTATAACATAATTGTAAAGAAATTCTTGCTAATCTCTCTGGTAGATGGGAATGAAAAATAGCTGACTTGTAAGATCCTCCAAATAGGTAGTTCTCCCCCATTTAATGCGTAATGAGGTAATATACAATGTATTATTGGAGATGAGTTAACAATAATTTAATTTCGGTCAACCACTTTTAAATACCTATGCCCGTCCATTTGTACTTAAGCTAGGTGATTACAAATAGTATCAGAGTGAACTTGGACCATGTTAAATGATAAGGTTTGTTTATATACAGATTAAGAATTTAAAGGAATAAATTTCTTTAAGGTGGCTGAAATATAAAATCTTCCAAATGACTAGTCCTACATTCGATGCTTATCAAGGTAAGATCTAGTATTTAGTAAGGTTGTGTTTATACTTTTCAATTTCAGTTAACCGCTTTTTAAAAAATGACTAGGCCTGTTGGTGTGTTCTTAGGCTTGGTCGTTAAATGATTAGGATGGACAATTCAAATATTTGTGCATTTATGATACTCGTGCAAATGAAAAAATTGATCTTCTAACTATTTTGTGACCACGAGATGCACGTATCGATCGCTTTTCTATTGACAATCACCCGCTTTTAGTACACATTAGAAAGGGCTAGAAGCTAAATATTTTAAAACAAATTATTTATGAATAGTGGGCATCAATATATAGCAGTAGTTGCAACTCTAGTCCTCCCTCTCTATTATCATTGGCATATTGAGGGCAAAAAATGTCACAAGAACAACTGGAAAAATTTTTACCAAAATTCTATTCAAATTAATTTTTATGTACAAATTCATTCAAAAATAAAAGAAAAGGAAATTGAGGCTGCCAGCGTAGGAAGCGAATAGTTGAAGCTTTTCGAAGTCATGCTCTTAGTGTAATAAACATGATCTGGAGATGCAACCAGTATCTAACGACACAAGCAAGTCATTTTAGAAGTTTGTTTTTGTATGAATGACACAATATAATTCATGAGTTGGGAATCACATGGCACCATAATCGGCCCATCTCTTGGCCATACAAATTCTTCTTCTGCCATTTTCAACAGCACTTTAATGACAAGATTGCTTAGAAACATGTGGGAATCATAACGTTCCCCATCGGTAGTATATACCATGAAGAGACCTTTATTTGGAGTTGGAGATTTGATAGGTAGAGATAACTCTTGGGCCCTTTGGGCTCCCCAATCAAGCTCTGATACAATTGTTGGGCCCTTGTGGCCCTCAAAATAGACTTGCAATAGGTGTCACATGCCTTTCTTAATTCAAAAGTCACGGGCCTCTCTTAATCTAAAAATTAATTCAAGGAATAAGGCTTTCCCATTAGCCTATATACAACTCACCAAGATCATCTATAACCGATGTGGGCTAAACCCAATAACTCCCTTTTACACATCGAGCTGACAACTCCCATTTACACATCAGGCATTCCCAAAACCATCATAGTCAAACCAATCCATCAAATCATCAGGTGGAACCCACGAAGGAAACATCCACAATCATCCCCTTACAAACTCAAACTCCCCTCAACATCAAATCATCTGGTGGAACCCATGTTTAGGAAACATCCACAATTGGTGTAGATTGAAGGAAACATCTACAATTGGTGTAAGCAAACATCTACAATCGTCCCCTTAAAAACTCAAACTCCCCTCAATCATCAAATCATCAGGTGGAACCCATGTTTAGAAAACATCCACAATTGGTGTAGGCTAAAGGAAACATTTACAATCGGTGTAAGCAAAACCCAGAACCCATCTACAATCGGTGTACAATTGGTGTAAGCAAAACCCAAACCCATCTACAATCGGTCCAAGGAAGACCCGAAACCCATGTTCGCCCACAATTGGTGTAGGTTGAAGGAAACATCTACAATCGGTATAAGCAAACATCTACAATCGTCCCCTTAAAAACTCAAACTCCCCTCAATCATCAAATCATCAGGTGGAACCCATGTTTAGGAAACATCCACATTTAGGAAACATCCACAATTGGTGTAGGCTAAAGGAAACATTTACAATCGGTGTAAGCAAAATCCAAAACCCATCTACAATCAGTGTACAATTGGTGTAAGCAAAACCCAAACCCATCTACAATCGGTCCAAGCAAGACCCGAAACCCATGTTCACCCCGAAAACCATCTACAATCGGTGTAAGCAAAACCCGGAACCCATGTTTAGGAAACATCCACAATCGGTGTAGGCTGAAGGGCACTTATACCACTTCTTGAGCCGTCTCGGCCCCCAACCAAGCTCAAATACTACTGTTGGGCCCTTTGGGCCCAAAAAAGACTAGTAATAAGTGTCACGAGTGTCTCTTAATTCAAAAGTTAACTCAATGAATAAGGTTTTTTCATTAGCTTATATACAACTGATAACTCTGGAAAAGAGTTATTATTATTTGCATTTTATATTGAGTTTTTGTCATGTTTCGAGTTGTTTATATATCAATTTTATTAGTTTAGAAGTTTATTAGATATTATTAATAATGCGAGAAATTATTGTGATTTTGCTGTAAAAAGTGCTAATTAATGCTGTTCTAACAGGGTATAAGAGTTAGAAGACGATCCTTAGCCAACTAATGGGAGTTTGTAGCAACTACTTTAAGGATAAGCGAGATCTTCTTAGAGATAAGCGTGATCTTCATGAAGATATGCTGTAAAGATCTTTGGAGATAAGGATATCCTTGGACGTTAGGGATAAGCATGATCTTCGTAAGATATTCTTAATTATCTTTAGAGTTGTGGATAAACACAGAGAAGTTCTATATAAGGGGACGTCCTTTTGTGAAAAAGAGGAAGAGAACAACATTAGACGGCTAAGAGACGGCACGAAAGACAAGAGAAGGAAGACGAAGAATTTGGATCAGAAGAAGAAGACGCTTTCTCCAAAAGAGTTTTTCTTTATTTTGATTTACTTTTCTTTGTAGTTAAACGATGTCTTTCATATCACAAATGAATTTCTTGTGTTTAATCGAAAACTTTATGGAGTAATTCTTTTCTAGGATTTTCAATAACAACTAGTGCATGGATTAATAAAAGTTATTAATTTTTATCTATGTGATTATGATGTTGGATTATCTATTTTATTCTATGCATTAATGCTATCATTAGCCTGATCACCTATTGATTGATCTAGAGATTTGATCTTGTCTAGAGATAGAAAGATTAAATTTGTCAATGAATAAAATAGCTTTTGTTCATCTATTTTAGGTGATTCACATATGAGATAGAGATATACTCATATGTCTTGGGTAACTGTTAAGGGCAAAACTTAAAGTATCATTTTGCATACACAATTTCATAGAGATATAGGAGTTGGGTGCGAGTGATAAGTTTATGGTGAATCTAAGAGATGTCATAAATAATTAATTCCCGTGGTTAATAATCCAAATATACAATTCATAGGTAAAAGTTATAACTTTAATCATATAAAGCACTAGGTGATATTGAAAATCCTAGGTTTGTCGTCTTGAGGTTAGTATTTGATTTAAATATTGCATTTTAGATTAGTTTAGTTTTAGTTTATAATTAAATCACTCTTTGAATTTTTCTTTCAATTAAGTATAATTAATTAAATTAATTTTGGTCACTGAAAATTTCTAGTAATAATTCCTCGTGGGACGATACTTTCTTATCATTTTATTACTTGATTCGGCACGTGCACTTGCGTTATAATTTTCACATCAAGTTTTTGGCACCGTTGCCGGGGAATTAAACTAGAATTTGATTTTATCAGAAATTAGTTTGATTGTTTGCTTAAATTGTTCTCATCTCTTCTTAAGTTTTAATTTTTTTAATTTATTATTATTTAATTAGGTAGTGCGTAGTGCATGCAAGGAGAAGGTACTAAGGAGCTAGAGCCATATAACCCAGAGATCGAAAGAACTTGTCGGCGACTACGTCAAGAGGCTAGAGTTAGGAAAGCAATGGAGGCAGAGCAAAGGAATAATAATCTTCCACAAGCAGCCAATGATGATGACACAAAAGCTCTGGAAGAGTTTGCACTTCCTGTTTTAGACGGATTACATTCAAGCATTCTCAGGCCACCGATTGAAGCAAATAGCTTTGAGTTGAAACCAGTGATGTTCCAAATGCTGCAGACTGTGGGACAATTTGCAGGACTAGCGCATGAAGATCCTCATACTCACCTGCTCAATTTTATTGCTATTTGTGATTCATTTAAAATGAATCAAGTGTCTGAGGAAGCTATCCGGCTTCGATTATTTCCATATTCTTTAGCTGGAAGTGCAAGATTATGGTTGAATTCACAGGCTCCTAATTCTATCACCACTTGGGATGAATTAGCGAGAATGTTTTTGCTTAAATATTTTCCACCGTCTAAAATTGTCAATTTTCGTAACGATATTACTTCTTTTGTGCAGTTGGATAACGAATCGCTTTATGATGCATGGGAGAGGTTCAAGGATTTGCTAAGGAAGTGCCCATACCATGGAATTCCCCCGTGGGTTCAAATTCAAACATTTTACAATGGACTCCATGGACAAACTAAATCCATTGTAGATGCTGCTGCCAATGGATCCCTCATGAGTAAATCATACAAAGAGGCTAATGACTTATTGGAAAAGCTGGCATCTAACCATTATCAGATGGGGCAAGACAGAGTATTGAGGAAGAAGAGTGGAGGTATTCTCGAAATGGACACATTGACTGCTTTGTCTGCACAAGTGGCTGCTCTGTCAAAACAAATGCAAGCTTTAGGGATGAATGTTAATGTGAATTCAGTGAACATGATTGCAACTAAGTGTGACTGGTGTGGTGAAGGACATCCTACTGAGCATTGTGTCAACAATCCTGAATCAGTAAATTTTGTTGGAAGCTATACTAGACAGCAAAACAATCCTTATTCCAATACTTACAATCCAGGATGGAGGAATCATCCGAACTTTGCATGGGGAGGCAACCAAGCATCAATGCCAGGTCCAAAACAACAAGCTCCTCCAGGTTTTCAGCAGAATAGAGTACAACCTCAGGAAAAGAAACCAACTATGGAGGAAATGTTCATGCAATTTATGCAAAGTCAGCAGGCTTCTATGAGAAATTTGGAAACTCAAATGGGTCAGATTGCTAGTGCATTGAGTAATAGGCCACAAGGTGGACTCCCTAGTGATACTCAAAATCCTAGAGGAGAGGGTAAAGAATGTAAAGCCATTACATTGAGAAGTGGTAAGGAATTGGAGAATCTGCACAATCAAAAGACACCAAGTCCCATAGCTGATCCAGAGGAGGTTGAACGAGATGAAGAAAACAAGGATGAAGTGGTAGAAATCTTGCCACCTAAGGGTTCAGTTGATCAACGTAATCCGTACTACAAAATTCCATATCCTCAGAGACTACAGAAAAGTAAACAAGACAACAAATTTCAGCAATTCTTGGAGGTGTTTAAGAAACTTTCTATCAATATTCCATTTGCTGAAGCGTTAGAGAAGATGCCGAGCTATGCTAAATTTATGAAGCAAATATTATCGAAGAAGAAAAAGTTAGAGGATTTTGAAACTATTGCCCTTAATGAAGAGTGTAGTGCTGTACTACAAAGGAAACTTCCACCAAAGCTCAAAGACCCAGGGAGGTTTACTATTCCTTGTGCTATAGGGCCAGATTTTTGTTGCCAAGCATTATGTGACCTAGGTGCAAGCATTAATTTAATGCCTCTTTCTATATACAAAAAGTTGGGTTTGGGGGAGTTAAAAGGTAGCACGATTAATCTGCAATTGGCTGACCGCTCCTACATTTTTCCAGAAGGGGAAATTGAAAATGTACTTGTTAAGGTGGACAAATTTATATTCCCAGCTGATTTTGTGATTGTGGATATGGAGGAAGAGTCAAATATACCCATTATAGTGGGTAGGCCTTTCCTTGCCACTGGGAGGACATTGATTGATGTTGCTGCTGGTGAATTAATATTGAGAGTAGATAATGAAGAAGTGGTCTTTAATGTTTTTAAGGCTATGCAATATCCAGAATCAGCAGATGATTGTTTTTATATTGATGCAATTCAGTCTACTTCATCAGCTATATTCGAGGAACTGTATAACATTGACCCTTTAGTAGCCACATTAGTTTCTGATGTTGATGATTCTGGTGATGAAGAGAAAGGGGATTATTTGCACTTGCTAAATTCTACTCCCACATTTACTCGAGGACAAGATAAATTTGAATCTTTGGAATTGCAACCTTCAATATCGACGCGGATCAAGCCTTCCATTGAAGTCCCACCGACCTTGGAGTTGAAACAGCTTCCATCTCATTTGAGGTATGCATTTCTAGGTCCTTTTAACACTTTACCAGTTATTATTTCGTCAGCTTTAACTAGTATGCAGGAAGACAAGCTATTGAGAATACTGCGGGAGCATAAGTTGGCTATAGGTTGGACTATTGCTGACATTCGTGGTATTAGCCCTTCCTTTTGTATGCATAAAATCATTCTTGAAGATGGATATAAACCTTCAGTAGAACATCAGCGCCGGCTAAATCCAATCATGAAGGATGTTGTCAAGAAAGAAATCATCAAGTGGCTTGATGCAGGTATAATTTTTCCTATTTCTGACAGTTCTTGGGTGAGTCCTGTGCAGTGTGTACCTAAGAAGGGGGTATGACTGTGGTAGCAAATGAGAAAAATGAATTAATTCCAACAAGGACAGTGACGGGATGGAGAGTATGTATGGATTACCGAAAACTCAACAAAGCTACCAGAAAAGATCACTATCCATTACCATTCATTGATCAAATGTTGGATAGGCTAGCAGGCAGACAGTTTTACTGTTTCCTTGACGGATATTCGGGATACAATCAAATTGCAATCCTTCCAGAGGATCAAGAGAAAACAACCTTCACATGTCCGTATGGTACATTTGCATTTCGCAGGATGCCATTTGGCCTTTGCAATGCTCCAGCCACTTTTCAGCGATGCATGATGGCGATTTTTTCAGATATGGTGGAACATGGAATGGAGGTATTTATGGACGATTTCTCTATTTTTGGTGATACTTATGATAATTGTTTGCAGGTTCTTGATCGGGTTCTCCACCGATGTGAAGATACTAATTTAGTTCTTAATTGGGAGAAGTGTCATTTTATGGTGCAAGAGGGAATTGTTTTAGGTCACAGAGTATCTAGCAAGGGCTTGGAAGTGGATAGAGCGAAGATTGAAATAATTGAAAAACTGCCTATCCCAACATCAGTTAAAGGAGTAAGAAGTTTTCTTGGGCATGCAGGTTTTTATCGTCGTTTTATTAAAGATTTTTCTAAAATTGCTAAGCCACTCTCTAATTTATTAGAAAAAGATGTTGCTTTTGATATAAATGCTGAGTGTTTAGAAGCTT